>JARLTB010000360.1:8515000-8712500 GCA_030141615.1 Unio pictorum | reverse complement strand
TTATTATAGCATAGACGACCAAATAACAACAATGGTAATAATCGCGGTCAAGATTTTTCAGATGAATATTATGGAAAAGGTACATTTATTTTTTGTCTTCAGTAAGACGTTGTTTCCAAAAGCGTTAAGAATAAGCACAAAAACACAATCATGAATTGTTTAAACGGTACAACCAACAAATTGTAAATATAGCCTTATGGGTAATTTGTTGTTGTACAGGTTGTTGTTGTTGTAGGGTTTAACGCCATTTTTCAGCACACGATATGCTATACATGGCGACCAGTATTATTGGTTAAGGACGAACCCGGGAAAAGCCATGGAAAGAACCACCGTCCCACAAGACGCTACTGGCAAGCTTTCTCACACAACTACATTAGCTGAATCTTAGAATCGAACACACGCAGACAGAGGTAAGATGACAATGATCCGTAACGGATGGGGAATCTGTAATGAAGTAAGAGCTGAGATGCACAGGAAACGAGTAAAAGTGAATTGAAATAAAAATATCAAGATATATGAATTGATGAGTAAAAACTTGTGTTTATCACTACAATCCTCGTAAAGTAATAATGTATATATGATCAATCGAATAATTAATCCATATGTTAAATAAATGTGGTGAGCAGTATTCGAAGTCTTAATTAAGTGGACAAAGCTGTTACAGACTCTACCGATTTTAAATTTTAACTATTCCAGGATCAGTTCAAATTCTGCTACGATGCTGTTTCGGCCTACCTAGACCAGTTCGACACCTAATCGAATTTCACAGGATTGTGAATGAACCGTTTTCACCTGTCCATACAAACCAAACTGTTTACACACATCAGTTGACTATTTGAATAACGTACAATTTGATTTATCTAGAGCATATATATTAGTACAATTAAGAACAAAGATTGTTCTTTCACTTTGTGATATGAATGAAATTTGTTTTTCTT
This sequence comes from Unio pictorum, assembly GCA_030141615.1. Taxonomy (NCBI): domain Eukaryota; kingdom Metazoa; phylum Mollusca; class Bivalvia; order Unionida; family Unionidae; genus Unio; species Unio pictorum. Next base: position 8,711,562 of record JARLTB010000360.1, on the reverse strand, counting down.
TTACGGAACCGTGTATAATACACAAATTCCTTTTATATCAATGCAATTACCTACTGCGAAGACGCAGAGAGAACGTTTGTGATGTATCGTGTGACCTTGAAAAATATGTTTATATTTCTCTTAAGCACAACATAATACATTTACATATATAATCCTGTACAACTTAATAGATTTTTTGCAAGAAAGTACATCATTTTATTACAGATACTGCTAATATGCACATAACATCATAACACACTTTACCCTTAGATATGTGTAATATAATGAATATAATAATAGCGTTAGAATTTTTAATTGTTCGGATGTTGTTACCTTTTGCTTTTGTAAACACTGCATTTAAATAATGACTAGTGTGTTAGCTTACAGATTTAATTATATGTCTGTTTTTTCCCCTGTATTTAAATATAACGCAAAACTTCGCATCTTTTCATACAACTCGCGATGGTGAAGTATCTTGCACATGCTCGCTGACGTAAACCCTATGCTTATGCACATCATTATCTGATGTGATTACCGCATTTACACATCATTGTTTTTGTTGTAGCTTGTTATTTCGGTTGATCGCAGTGCAGTGATGTCTGAAGGACTTTGTATATATGCTAATATGATTGCGATTTCTATATCCTAATAAATAAATATTTTTGAAAACATTCAACAATAGCACTGTCACTATTGTAATATAACATACTATATAAATCAAAAACAAGTTTTTCATGGAAGTAAATGATAACCCACCAATAGTATCATCACTCGTTTACCAACTGCCGTACGCTCGCCACCTAGGTGTTGTGGTTTGCAATACCGAATGTATCTCAATAACAGTGACAAATGAAAGATGCTCAGCTCACAAAGATATGTTATTTCTCGATATGTTCGTAATATTAAACTACCAATGATTGTATTTACGCTTTCTTATATCTTTCTGTTCGGTCAAATGACCCTTTACTTAGAATTCATATTGAAGTAAGCGTTCAGTGCGATAAGGCAAATCAGCTTATACATCGATTCATGGATCTGTGATTTCTGGGGTGTGATTATATGGAGAACGGTATCATAACCGAAACCCGAATTAACACAATAGCATTACATTGCCTCAAGTAAAATATTCCCAAATTACAATATAGATGTACCCTAAATTTGAAATAATATATATCTAAGGCCAGATTATAACGAATTGGTTACCTAGAATTGTCAAGCGAGGTCTAACTTGCTTTTTCAAAAACCAAATGTATATATGTATCCAGTATATATGACCATAACAAATAGAAATGTTCATGTGAGTATCATTCTTTGCAGTCATATTGAAACAGTTCCATACATTGTCTTACTTTTCAAATGAAACTGTCAATCATTTAGAAATAGCCTTGTGTACTGGTAATTTTATCACCATATAAATACAGATTACACTCGCAAGTAACGTATAAATTGTACATAAGACAGTTATATATTTAGATTTTATTGATGTTTAATCAGATGAATGTTTGTATGAAGGACGCATCTTATACTTTTTCTATCACAGCTATTTGCATAATGATTCAAGTAAATAAAATGTATATTCTTGCTTCAATTGGTTCAGTATTTGTCCTTGCACATTTTAACTAGATGGATGTATTATATAATGTATGGATGTATTATATAATGTATATGCAAATTGTGATTATTCTCGTCTTTATTGTACACGATAAAAATGTTAATCTATATACGCATTTGTTGCCAGAAAAACCTTTATATGTATGGACCATACAATGATCCTTAATGTGTCGCATATATTGTTGTAATCAATATTACAAGGTCTATAAAGGCCAGAGAGAGGGACTTGTTTTGTCCTCTTCATTTCTCCTGCTCTTGCCTGAGAAGATCATGTCGATTCTGGACCTCTCTTCGCAAAGCCCTCACTTCGACTCTGGATACACTATGACAGCACAAATATGCAGTCTGTTAAGGATGATGCATGTGCAGACTTCTGACGATGCTGAGAAGAGAAGTAATATAGCCCTTAGTTGTTGTGTTCCATTATGTCACCTTTGTTATTGTCCAGTTTTACGATGTTGGCGTCAAACATGTCCTGTGGCACTGCAACCTCCACCCAGGACTTGTAGAGGTGATCTTGCAGTTATGTGAGCAACACGCTGCAACCACACTTGATTACATCTTCTGTGATGTCATCCTTCTCGAAGGTTTTAAAAAAGACAGATTATCTAAGGTCTTCTTTAGTTCTGTCACGGTAAGTTTTTCGGGAGTTTCGACCATGAGCATGATGTTTTCAATGGTGTCGAGGTCATCGTTGGTCACATGGTTCCTTCTGGATTACAATTCATAGTTGTTATCAACCCAACGCTCCATCTGCTTGCCCTTGTGGTGGACGGTATCGTCTTTGTCAGATTGCAGTGAAGTTATCATGTTCTTTGTTAGACCCATTGATTTTTTATGCCATCGTTCATGATTCTAATGTTTCCAATATGTGCTGCTGACTGGATGCTCTGACAGAGCTGAAGCCCGTATTTGTTTTCTCACTGCCGTGCTAGGCTATGCACTTTGCTTCTGGTAGACCTACATGGTTGAAGAGTCCTTTGACTGGGAGGTCGTTTTTATGGGTTCGTCAGCGCATTTTCCTTACCAGAAGAACACGGTGTTCTCATATCTTAGGGACCCGGAATCTGGTAGCCTTGTCTCCTGTAGTAGGGCGATGTCAATATGGAGTCATGAAAAATCGTCATCGATGACTTTAGTCTTTTGAGCATTGCTGATTGCCTTCAGATCATATGAGATTCCAGTCAACATGGTCCAGATAGTCCCGGTACCTCGCTCGAGGATTCTTTGATTTCGTTTGTTGTTTCTTGGTGCAATAGTTGCAGTCACCGTGGACTCGGTGGACATTAAACCATACGCATGCAGTAAGGCAGTCAAAATGTGGTGGCATGGCACCTTATTGTATGGGGGCTGCCCAGCGTGAAGCGGACGGTAACTGTCTAGCGAGACCTGTTGGTCTCTCCCACCGTCGGAAGCAGTCCCTGGTGGCAGACTCTACGACAATCGAGCGATGACTTATAACCAGTAAAATGCTGATTCCTGTTAAAACGACATTTTGAAGCAAGATTGGGGTGTCGTATTTGTTATTTTTTGGCCATGCGGCTGATCTTCCTCTCTACGCAGCTAATGGATCCAAGGAAAAGTATAAGCGAATACGTCATAACACCACCGGCGTCGCATTAGTTGCTGAGATGACACTGAAAATAATGCCAAGTCGCCTTAAGGACTCCATCTCTCGATTTTCTGTTTGGCTTCACTCCCTTAGCATTTCTCTTGCGTTGGTATAGTCAGAAGGAATCGATGTTTTTTAAGTAGGATTTTACTTTCTTCTAGATGGGCGAACAAGCAAATTTGAGGAAAAACTTTAGACGATTTACCCGTGAGGTACATTAAAAATGCTTAAGTCCAGGAACTATTCGACCTGCATGATTTTTTATAATGCTTTATATAATTTTTGATACTTTGATTCTCATACCTGGTGAGACATTCATAAATTAATTATTCGTTGGTGTAAATGGTAATTTCAACAATATCGTTTCGAAAGTACATGTACAAGCTATTACTATCGCAATATTAAATAGGATTTAGTAGTACAAGCTGGTGATGGTTTTGACTGCCATTACAAGCATATTTCTTGTTTTCTTTATTAACTAACGAAACACATCTTTGTAAAACATATGCTTGGACACATTTCCTTTAATATTCGATTGATACAGCTATAAATGTTTTCTTTGAATAGATCAAAATAGTTTTGTATCTCCGCACTTACTAAGATTTCATAATGTATTCATATAATTTGACTTTTTCATACAATGTCTACATAATTATTGTGAGCTAAATGGTGAAAGCATCCCTTTCCATGTCTCAAAACATATCTGTTAGACGAACATTTGCATTAGTTACATCCTTGAGTAATCTAATACTTTTCCGAAGTGATTGTAAAATAAACTAGAAGTAGCAGAACATAATATTTACCTAAACTAGGTCAATCTTTTGTTGCTTCTGTCAGCATATTTTCTTAATAAATAACAACCTCCGGCAATGATATGTCAAAGAGAAAAATGTTGACGTGAACGTGAACATCTTATTCCTTAATATTTTACATGTCACAAATGGTGTGTTAGGAATTCGGTACAGAATTCTTTATATATATATATATATATATATATATATATATATATATATATATATATATATATATATATATATATATATATATATATATATATATATTTATATATATATATATATATATATATATATATATATATATATATATATATATATATATATATATATATATATATATATATACCTGTGGGTAAATTAAACATATATCTCTGTTTTGTGTGTCAGTGCAATATATTTCTAACGAATTTCCCAGGCAACAAAAACGGAAGACCTTAACTGCGAAATCAGAGTTTATATGATCATGGTATACCTGAATAGGAAAAACTGAGCTTGATCAGGACTTTACAATATGTTTGTAACACTGAATTTGAATCTGTGAACTATATTTGCTTAATTGTAAATCCAGTGTTATTTAAGGCTCATGTATGAAGAAATTAACGGCTGTATATTAGATAAACTAATACATTAAAATATGTATAGGCTGCTGAATATGTATATGAAATACAAACGAGTGTTTGGGGGTGGGGTGAGTAATCATACACAACTTGTGGAGCGAAGAAATAGTGGGAGAAAACGAGTTATATTTCCCAAAACAAACGTAGTAACATGTTAAGCATATACTCATTTCGTCTCCCTACCTGAGCCTTAATAAGAGAAAGAATACACTACAAAATACAAAGTAATTGAACTCATCATGTATGTAAAAATAAATACTCAATCGCATAGTCATCAGTAGATTGTACAATATTAATGCTCACATCGACCTTTGAACTTGTTGCGGGCTGCAGTCAATTCATAGCAATAATGAGAATGTACATTCATGTTTATCTGTGTAACGAGTATGACCCTAAACTACTGTTTCAAGGATCAGAATGGTAATCGAATATTGTGTGATTCACGCTTGTTGATGGCATTACGCATATCATGCTGATTCGTTTGTTTGTATTACAGTTTCCTTTATGAACTCGTTCACATCGCAAACAACATCATCTCTACATTCAAGTCACAGAAAAAGAAAAATATATAATCAACCCATGCATAAATAATCTTCTACATATGTGTACATGGTTGATTTACAAATTGGTTCCTAATACACTTTACTATACTAAGGCACTCTTGTCGTGTAGCATGTAGAATGTATAGTATCAAAAATGTATGAACGACTGTGGCAGTGTGTACGTAACGGTGACACAAACTGACGTATACTGATGTGTAATATTGTATGCATCACCTTTTACAAGAATCAATACCTTAATCAACGGAACGATGATACAAAATATAACTATAGTTATGCCTCTGTTTGAGATCGTTACAATATATTTTAAATAATATACTGGAAAGACTGAGAAACAAGCATGATGGCATTCATAGGTAATATAATGTTAGTTATTAACCTGGTACATATGTTTTGCTGATAACAGAATAGGTCTCATCAACTATCTTTGTGTCTACGATAAAATAATCATTGATATTAATTGTAATTTAATATTATTTCATATTCTACCCTAGAATCATTCACATCTCGGTATATATTCATTTAGGATATGTAGAAAAGCTCCCATTATCTATTATATTTTGACAAACAATCAGGACCTTCAATTTAAACGAGGTTCAATTAAAGACACGTAGTTTTTATTGACAATTCATTTTACAGGTGAAGTCAGCACTGCATTAAATTAAATTACATTTGGATTAAAATATGATTATAATATTCATAAGTTTGCTTCAAAACATTATAAACAAAAAACATGTAAAATATCTTATCAATAGCATAATGAAAAGATTAACTTGTTAATGAGTGGTGGTCTTATTTCCATAGATCAATAGGTAGGGCCAGAAACAACAAGTGTACATATATACAATGAGGTAAATCTATATCAATTACAAAAAACAATATCAATGTAAGATGCACATGCAATTCCATAAACATCCTTCAGTGGCATGGTTCAATGCACAGCAAGCATTTGAAGAAAGAAAATAGTAAAACATTACACTGCTGAATTGATTTTATAATTGCGTCGTTATAGATTATCGTGATGAATGTTATGTCAGAATGTAAACGCATCTTATATCACATTCAGATCTATACATATGGGATCAAATTTGTCTTAAATTCACAGATCACAAGTAAAGTTAAGAAAATTTAATTGTATGATGATAACACAGCAGCGGTCATAACTCTTTTGAACCAAGAATCAGTAAGCGGGATAGCAAAATCCTTTGACGATTAGATATTATAAAGAAATTTAGTAATCGTAAGTCAATTTCACTACGTCTTGGTAGAATCATGCTGCAATGAAAGCATGTACGACATAACAAGAATGAAAGGCCCACAGCTATTGTTAATACTGCTATATAAGGCTAGTAGTCCAATGTGTTGAAGCATTCACCAATATAACACTGTAAAAGTAAGGATGAATTTAAATTGGTGGGCATAACTCCTTTAATTGGTAACTTAATTAGGTGGAAATTGAGCGAATTTAAGTCGTCTTCAAAGACAAAGTTAAAGCAAATTAATTTAAAATCCAATACACATGCATAAGATAATGGCACGAGAATTGACAATAATGTGTAATGAATATCCAACATACTTTCCAATACTGACTAAAAACGCTGAAGGGCAAACCATATAATGGTTTCATCCATAAAACATAGCAATCTAAATATAGTTCAATGATTTTGCTAAAGTTATGTTGAAATTAGTATGACCATTGACATTATTACACATGATTTCTGTACTTATTTGTCACTTTTGTCAGATTTTGGAAGGATATACCTTAAATATATTTAGCACATATTGCCACATTGTGACTTATATTACATCAAAATTCAAAATGCCTAACCCAACATTATGTATCAAATACTTATAACTTATCAAACACGAACATACAAACAACTGGTCAGCGAAAAAGGTGCAGCCTGCAGTTTTCGAACTCACAAAATCATATTAATTTTAATCACCTAACTGAATAAAAGGGCAACAATTCCAAATGCATTTGACCTTTGCGATCACTTTTCAATTGAAATGATTATATATGAACCAACTGTGACAATTGACGGTTATAAACTGGATATATGCTACAGTAGATCTATGAATCCAGTTGTTAAGGAGCGGACACCAACGAGAGTCACAAACGTCACAAACGCAAAAACGTAAATACAGTTGAATTTACATTGTGTGCCCACATGTAAATAGAACAATTCTTATTATTTGCCGTTTAAGTATATATTAAGTTTATATTATATTGGTTTCAGTAACGCAATTGTATGTGAATATAAATTGTATTATCGTTGTTGTGCTTTTGATTGTTAAAAGAGTTGGTCTATGCAGTTATGGCGATAAATAATAATAATAATAATAATAATAATAATAATAATAATAATTATAATAAAAATAACAAACATAATACTAATAATAATCATAACAATAATACGGAAATAGTACTGCGCCTAATAATATAAGTTATAAACGCTTTACAATTATATTTAACGAAATCATATGTTGCAACAAGATGTAACAACGAGAAATACTGCGAAATTACAGAACAGAAACATTCTAACAATAAAAAGCGACGAACTTTCTTAAGTCTTTAAGTCTTATCTGGTAGTTAAATTAAGTGACTTTACGAGGCTCAATTGATTGGGATCCTTGTGTCCAACGTTTATGGGATATTCCTGTCACGTAACCTGGCCCTGAAACGCAAAAAAATATAGTATATATTACTTAATTTGACCAGTGAGTAAAATGAAAATGAGAATATCGGAAGAGGAGTGTACGTTTCTATATTGAGTGTACACTCGAGTGAGGTCATATAGGTATATTGACTGGAGTCTGTCAGCAAGATGTGTCATAGTGGATGATCATGTTTGTGTTTCATTCTAGTTTGAACGTGAAGCCAATTAATATGTGTCATATTGACTAAGGAGGACATGAAACATCATACGGCCGTATCGTGATTACCAACTATAGGCTGTAGACGGTGAAGTAATTATAAGACGTTTTTAAATGAATGAGTGAGTGAAAATATCTTAGAAACAGTGCGACAGTTCTTTCAACGGTTATGGTCAAATGTGTTTTTTTTGGACTAAGGCTTTACAAAAACTATTTTGAAAAATGATGGGAATTGCTCCGGTGAAAGAGACATACTGTTACCATCGGTTAGGGAAGGCAATATTAAGCATATTTACTCAAACTGTAGTGATGATGGAATCTGAATGAACTCAGATGACTTTGGGGTGCTTTTAATTATACGTTTATGTATAAAATCCATGGATACGGGTACAAATGCTGTTTAATGCATGTTCTATATCATAACCGTATGGTGACGATGACCCAGTTCAATTGTGTTGTCAACCGTAATTATGATTGATTGCACTTTTGCAAAAAGGTCCGAAATGTCGAGCACAGATAAATACTTTGAAGTGGCGTGCATGATCGTGTTCGTAATATCGAAGAAGTCATTGTAGCTGGACGGTCTAGACACAAAAATCACTGAAGTATGAAATATTCAATAATTGCAGTATCTTCTGCTGTTGAAATCTTCAGGCTTGTTTTAATATCTTAAAACAAAAAGAAACAACATGCTTGTCTAATTTGTTTAAATTACGCGACACGTTTTACGATTTTGAGTTATACACGGTCCTTGGGAGTAGAAGTGATACATAAATATAGATGAGGCAAACAATAACATAATCGATATAAAACTCTTCGCAACTTTTAACATCTCAGTATAAATATACAACAAGACCATTAGGACCAGAGAGGGTCAACCCAGCTCGATTTTGTAAACTTACATTTGCTAAACAAAGGCTTGGCAAAAACACGAAACAAATAACGTCAATAACGCCGAACCGAAGACTTTAGAGAGTCACTCTTGGGTTTAGTTAATGGAGTTACTGTTTTGTGTTGTTGTATGTTTGTTATTTTTGATTATACCCGCGATGTTTCCCTTATGACAATTATTTGAGGCCACGTCCTCTCTGATTCTGTGAATTATCCAAATAGTTTATAAAGACCAATTCGATAGCGTGATCTAAGATCACGCAAATGTATCGTCTTACATCCGTTCGGGGTAGTTTCTCCACGGGAAAAAAAGTGTTTGAATTTAATTATATCTATGTCTCCGCTACACCAAGTCAGACGAATATTTTGGAACTTATGTGTATCAACACCATTAATACAGCTAAAGTAATACAGTTGTCTCTGATAACGTTCGTTACATGTGTATATCATTGAGTAACATAAATCACATCGGCATCTTTTTGCCTACCTCGGGAAAATATTCTTGCCGGATTTACTTATCTATCCAGCATTATACAATCGTACACAACTAAATTATTAATAAATCCATTAAGAATCTACCTTCAGCGCTTATACGATATCAGTGATATAATTATTAATATGCTCACCGTCCTCATTTATTGGCCTTTTAATTTCATTGAAGTATTTTAGCATTTCGTATCGTTGGTGATCTTCCAGAGACAGAACTGTTTAATACAACTTGTCCCATTTTAACCACCTCATAATTACAATAACCAACTGGTGCGTTTTACAACTTCCAGATTGACCTATAATAATCATTCGGATAAACTTCGATAGCGCTGCATGGTGTTTGACCAGTTCTCGTTTCCTTGTCGCTGAAAAATGAGTTAAACCCTTACTGTATAATACATCATATGTATCTATATTGTGTTAAATACAAGACGCGTACTTTTGCAGGTTAATTAACAAACAACTAACAGGTCAGCACCTACGTGTAAGTGTGAACAATGTGGTACAAAGATATTTAAATTTATTAATAGTCCAAACAATAATTTAAAAAACAAGGAGGTGATATTGCAGCAAAATTAGGAATGTTACCGGGAACTCGATCGGCTAAGTACACACGAGAAAAAAACACCTTCCAGGCTATGCTTATTGTGGTCCTGGAACGAGATTTGACATCCGACTTGATAATCTGGATCAGCCAAGACTCGCTGAATATCCTATAAATGAATTTGGTAAAGCATGCCACTCTCATTGTGTAGCTTAAAAAAGTAAAAACCTACAATATAGAAATATTGCCAATGTAAAATTAATTGACGCGATAAATTCCATTAAAAATGTTACAAAGAAGCATTAGCAAATTGGTTAGTGAGAACTGCGATGAAAGGTAAGCTTGTATTATGTGCCGGTAATTAATCATCAAAATATCAAAATAATGGAATTGATTTATTACAGCCCGAAATGACGTTGAAAAGGTGGAGTATCGATTATTGAACTCGCTGAGGCAGCAGGTGTCAAACGTTATACTGTTGCAAACTGGTTACCACGACAGGCAATATGGCAAATGTATCTACCACCACCGAAACAAAATCATTACGAACATTTCAGTGTCAGCGTTCCTAATGAAGTACATTAGGCGGATATTTTACTATTATCACATATACTATTAACATTTGAAGACGTCTGATAACGAACTAATGCGCATTAACTGTCGTTGATGTTGCAAGTAGGAATAAAGAAACAGTGCCACTATTACTTAAAATAGCAACTGAAGTTGTATATGCTTTGAACGAATTTATCAGTTACGGTCACATTTACTACTGGTTAATCCTGGTAAAGAATTGACTGGTGCAGTATCATCGTTGATGAAGCAACATAATGTCAGAATCAGACGAGGACATACTGCCATTCATCGTTATCCGGAAAGTATTGAACGATTTAATCGAATAAGCGCGTATTGGTTATTTAGATATCAGTATGCGATGGAAATAATTCAGGATACGAGATCTCACGAACGGGTTACAATATTACCAAGTGTAATAACTCCAATAAATAATAAAATTACTGGAACAACCAGAATAAAAGATATTAATCCAATTACCAAAACTATACCGAAACAAGGACATTAATGTTCAAAACAATCAGTATTAAGTAATTTTACTGTACGATACTTATATGAACCGGTTGAACTTGAATGCGGCAAAAAAGAGGGACTGATTCTTTTTTGGAATATTACGGTACATAAAAGATCTAAGATCCACGGGTAGACCTGCAATATACCGATTGTATTAAACTGCTCATCAACAACACGTGAACAATTACATGTAATACCAGAGGCTACACAATTACCACCGCGATCATTTTGCTAGCGTTTCTACGTCTGTTAGATTCAAGACAGGTCAGTATCACATTTTCTCGTGTACGACCAAGACTAGTATATTTTATATTTACGGTATATTGCCTTGGATCATTATTTGAAACCTGCCACAAAATAAGTGTGTTATAACTCGGACAACAGATATTCTGACATTGTTTTAGCTCCATGATAAACGTGTTTGGTTTTTTTTTCTTCATGTTTGTTTATAATGAGCGAATTTTGTCCTACTATATCATCGCTAACAATTGCATTTTTGGTGGCATTACAATTTGCAATGACCATCCGCAGCTCAGATTTCTTTTCACTCGTGAGACTGCTGGATAGACTAGGTTTGACGATTCGATACGATCATTATTGATCCAAGCAACTCTATCAGAAATAGTTGACACTTGAGTTGAGTGCACTGTCATTACGTATCCTAGCGTCGACGGAGATTAATCCGCGCTCAGTGCATCATCAACAGCACTGATATCATCTGCGATATCATCGTTTAATACGCGTTAATGTTTCGTTGTATATGTCAGTAGTCCTGGTATATCAACGTCGATATTCGATCGTCGTGCATCTGCGGGTCTAAACACAACGGTACACGTTTACTAGATAACCTTTCACTCCGTAAGTGAACTAATTGCTACTAAAGTGTATCACAAACTATCTTCCATTTGTCAATATCAAACTCGTTTGGTCTCCATTTATCCAAAACAATAATTTATACAAGTTTCTGAAATTATTTCATGCATTATGTTGCACTGAAGTTTATTTGTTTTAACGTGATTCATTTTTGAATCTATTTTAATTATGGATCAATCGCTCTGTGACTATCAGTTATCTCTTCATAATATTCAATACAAGTATTTAGCCATTCATGCAGAGACATTCCAACAAATGTTGGTTGAAGACCGTGATCTTCTCACATGATCTTTAGCAATAATCAGTCAAGAAATATTTTAATATATATATATATATATATATATATATATATATATATATATATATATATATATATATATATATATATATATATATATATATATATATATTGATATATACCGTTATATATATATATATCTATATCTATATATATATATATATATATATATATATATATATATATATATATATATATATATATATATATATATATATATATAACCAAACTGTGTTTATTGCATCCCAAATTACTATTCTAAGTAACATATATTTCTCGCCCATCCGATCAGGAGTCCTTTTATCTTCTTTATATCGAAAAAAGCTGTGATATACACATGATTGTACACCTCGTTATATTATTTGTCCCGCAAGATCGCGAGTCTACGTTAACACATCTAATTCCGAATTATGACTAGATACTTCAATCACTCGAGTTTTAATATCGCAACAACCTGGTCCGTTTAGATAACAGTCTTGTGTCTAGATACTGCGTCGGATACACATGGTGCATATGATAATTCTGATATTTGATTATTGTTGTAATACATATATTTGATTTCAACGTCTGCTGATTACGAAACGTTATATAGTATTTCTTGCTGTAGTCTCCATGAACCCCACAGTTCATAGTGAGCAGTAAATGGATTCAATTATTCTGTATATTGTTTTCGATATAAAATGAATCCGTTGTAACTCTGACCGCATTTCACACACTATAAATTCATAATATAGTTACGTTATATCTAATGGAAATTACTGACTTCTCCGCGTTAAATAATCAAGAGCGTGTCAAACATCATTCGATATTACCAAATTCAATTCGAATGATCATCACTGATTCTTCCGGAAGCGGTTAAACACAATTGTTACTTAAATTGATAATGAAGTGGATGAAATGGAATCAACTATATTTGGTAGCACCGAGTGTAGACGATCAACACTGCTATACCGAACTAAAAGATTATAACGAGAGAGCAGTGGAGATACCGGAGAGGATATTATTGTATTTATTACTGATGAAGCTCTTAGCATCGATGATATTGATGGGAGTACCAATAATTTAGTTGTGTACGACGATGTAATGTTAGATAAACAAAACAATCCAGCTAGAATATTCTCCCGGGGGAGACACAAAAACACTGATGTGATATATGTCATTCAACAGTGTACTCAAGTACCTAAAGTGATCAGAGATAATTGCAATATCCTGGCGGTGTTTATCGGACTAGATAAAATGTATGGTTAATTAATCGAGACCTAATCGAGCACGATAACATTAATTACACAACGAGTGTGCAAATTTTGTATGTATAAAATAAAGCCTTTATTTAACAAACTAACGTTATCAACAAAACCAACCCTAACATCAGCATTATATGCAGTATCATGTGTTTTGTGTTTTACAAGTTCACCTTCTATTTCAACAAACCCTTCAGAAGGCAAGAAATATTTACTTGTATCCTGAACTTGAAGTTTATGCTGGTTTGGTTGTCTTGAGTCATAATAATAATACTGATGCTCGCGTACGGAATTATCTTCTTTACCCGGTTTGTCTACATCAAATGATGGATCGGATATATGATTATTATTATTGCCATTATTGAAATGGTCGTCTAACACGAGACCACTCCCTGCAACTAAACGTGAGGCAATAGTTTTGTCTGCTTCAACAGGCTACTTTGTTTTGTTTTTTTGTTTGTTTTTTTTTTTTGGGGGGGGTTGCGTCTTGATTTATGTTTCTACTTAGTTTTTCATGCATATCTTCAGTGATGTCCATTTTCACTGGTGGTTGAAAATTGACAACTTGCGGTGAAACTATTTGAGCGTATTAATCATGCTTGTCTATCTTTAAATTGCTGAAAACTAATTACCGTCAATGTTAATCATATAACCAGGAGCTTTATCACCAATGATGTCGATAATCTTTTTTCCTAGTTGCATCGCAGTGATATTGCTTTCGCGGCCACTGTTCTAAATAAACCCTGAACAACATCATCGAGTTCATCTCCGTAAGTTGCTTTATAGGTTGGTAATTGCGAATTATTGCACGGAGCATTACTGGTCCACCTTGAGAATCATGTACAATTATCTTATTTGCTATTTATTTAATCACTGTTATAGTCATCACAAATTTCATTAATAAGATATAAATAAAGGCTAACGTCCATGATACCACCAGTAATTAATTGCCTATATCACGTTGTAAGATGAGAAAGGTGTAATCATACACTTTTTATTTAATCGTATTCCCTCTTCTAATAGTCAATAAATCTAGGTTTAACGTATCTGGATATTTGATTTATCCAAATACGCCAATACATATTACTTCATCGGGCGTCTAACCTAAAATAAGAGATGACATACTCACTTGCCAATTTTAACATGTGGACATGATGAAGATTTTATATGACATACTGGCTTGCCAAAGCTACCATATCCGAGATTATCTGAGATCACCGGTGACGTAACTGTCTGACGATCTCTTCTATAGCTACGTCTTGTTCTATCTTGGTTCTTTCCAGTACAGCAGCTATGACACAGACGGGTCTACTGCTTTCAGCACCATCCCTGTCCATAATTTTATAAACATGTCAAAGAAACATGTTTCACATTCATATGTATGTGTTTTTTTTCTCATCTGATATTAGATATGTATACGCCTTTGTTTAATTTCGTTTTCTGCTAGGGAAAAACAAAGACGATACGTACGGACGAAATATAGATTTTACTCGAAAGATAAGAGTGAACAAATATGTTTATATCGTCTTTCGTAGTATATGGAGCTTTAAAACTGAAAATAATTCGCTACTAATATGAACATCGAATATTAAAATTTCTGTCTATGTCACCTGCATGGCAATTTTTTCCGTCCTAACTTACTTTTGACTTTTTTATGTTGCGTATAAATGTTAAGATCGATTAACTACTTATAATTATTAATTAACTAAATTCTAAAAGAAAATAAATGCATTAAAAAGTACAGATTGCACAAATGTTACCTACATGCAATGCACAACGACGTGATTTCGCCCTGCTGATTCTCTCTGTCAGCCCTGTACGAGCTCAACGTGTTCCAGTACATGTAAAGGAAACTTTGGAACTCGTCCATCTTCAGTCCAGTAGCGTGCTCTTGATAGCCGGACATTTCGTTGTTAAAATGTTTGATGAGACTCTATTAACATAAGATACTATTGTTTTTGTTATCAAGGAAATTCTAACTAGTGAGTATAATGTGTGTAGGTTTTCTCTATAATTTATCGTATTTGTAATTTATTTTGACTCTTTTCAACACATTATATTGTTTACACTGTAATTTACATTAACATTTATACGTTGAGACATTCTATAAGATATGAAGTTTGAAAACGTTTTAACAAAAACTAATAAATATTCATGATAGAGAAGGAGTTTGTAGATTGTACTAGTTTCAATGTGTCATTTGATTGCGTAATGATTTTTATTTATATAAATGGTCAAAAACAACTAGTGGAAGAGATGTAAAGTTGTGTATTACATAATGCTGTATTCTTCTACACTTCTTGTGTAAGTGTAGAGGGCGACATCGTTATTGGTCTGCGTGTTAGAGTGAGTATAAGGAGAAAAAATGACATGCCAGTTATCAACCACCAAGTCCTTTAGTTTTCGAAACCGTTAGCCTCCATTAAAAAAAAACAAATGCAAGGGAAAAGAGTATACTGTGTACTAATTATCCGGCAGTTTGGAAAATAAATCTCGCATAATTCCTGAGACAATCTCGTCTGCAAGGGGTATATCAGTGATTGGTCCACATTACACGTTGTTAGTCCGTGCTGTGAACGGATAACATATTAATGTTTGAATCCGTGATGTAGAGATGAAAATATTTGAAATTTGTATCAGCCTAAATTTAAGTTATTGATTTTGCATTAAAGGAAAGCGGAGCTGCAAAACAACCGCCTTTATATAATGTCAAACGCTGTTTATAATAAATGCACATACGTATTTAAGTATAATCAGCAGTACGACTCTTTAAGTGTTAAAGAATACACATTGCAGCAATATGTTAACTTTTATCCTGTTTTATCACACAATTTAAGTACGTGGCTGTAATAACCCCCCCCCCCCCCCGCGACGTTTTACTATAAATTGTTTCATCAAGATAAAGTAACAATATTAGTTCTTCTTTATAAATTAAGATGAGTTTAGAAACTTCGCAACAGCCAAACATTTCTTCAGACTCAAGGTGAATTTCGAACGGTGGACAATTGAAAACATTTCCCTTTTGTGGCCAGTATCGCTCATTGTCCTGCAAAATGTTTTACTTACTATGTTTTAATTATTCCAATTTAAAGATATATAATAAAAATGCAAAATTATCAGGAAGACAAAAAGTACGAATATGATTGAGTAAGATTACATTATTGACAGCGGACTAAAATGCAAAATCTAATTGCTATGAAATCCAATTCAGTTTTATTCACATAAGCGTTTGCGTGATTCTGAGATCATGGTCTATCAGAGACACTAACAACTGCTTCTATATAATTTCAACCTTTTTTCTGCCATGTAAATTTCCCTGATGTTCCGTAAACTTTTTAAGTCCATTTATAGAGTATTCATTAATATTGTTTTTTGTTTGTTTACAGCATTAGTATCAGTCTATTATATTCAAAACAAACCCTCCATTATACGAATTGTAAATACCTCTTTCATAGGAATTAAAACTACCTACCATATAAGTACTAAATACATCTCCAATATACGAGTAACAAAGACACCCATTGTGTGAATTAAATATACCTCAATTATACGATTTGAAAACATTAGCATTATACGACTTAAACAAACCGCCATTGTCCGAATTTAGTAGACCTTCATTATGCGAAATCAAATAGACATCCTTTATAAGAATTTAAAACATTTATATTATGCGAAATTTAAATAGGTAATTATCCTTCATATTCTGTACCAATTTGCTCTAAGTTATTCAGGCAAATTTACTGAATACATTCATTAAAAGGTTTTTCTTGTCTTAAAACCTGTTAAAAATGTTTTGTGAAAAAACATTAATTTGTTACATTTGCAGTAAAAGCAGCAAATTTATAGAGACGAATAAGCATCATAGATACCAACGTGAAAGACATTGGCGTCAACACACACACACACACACACACACACACACACACACATACGTGTATTCAGATACTTGTGAGGACCTTGACATATTACTACATTTCGAGGACCATGAGAAAGAATGGAAGTATATGTTAGAAATTTGAAAGTAAGCTTAACTGTAAGATAGGCAATATCTGTATCACTTCATTTTTGCCATATACTTCTTTATGCATTATGAGGACTACTCTGACTTTGCCATCATTGTGAGGACGTCATTGTGAGGACTAATTTACACACAATCAAAGACTACCATCAACCTGAGGACCTGAATATTTTTTATTCTTTTTATTGCACCTGTCTTGTAAAACATGAGAAGATATTTAAAAGTTTAAGAACAAATTTATCTGCAACTAAAACTACAGACATACAAATAGATACACGAGCTTAAAAGTTCAAATCTCATTAAAATATTAGTTTTAAGTTCATTTTTAATTTCATCTATTAATATAAAAAAAATGTGATTTCTAGGAATGTAGGTTGACACCAAAGCAACTAAAATGCCATAAGGCAGTTGCCTAATGCAAATTCACTGGAATTGAAGTTGCCTTTGGGAAATCTGCACTTGACTCATTATATGACAATAGATCACTACACAAGTTTAAATATTCTGCAGAATAAAACGGGAAGTAAAGGAAATTGTGTTCCATTCAATTTAGTTATTTTTCTTCTTCTTCATGTTTTTATTTGTTTATGCCTTAAAATCAAAAAGTGTAAATAACAAATGAAGATAAAATATGTATGTGGGAAGGAAAGGAAGGGTTAGAATGCATATATATGCATGTGTATATGCATGCATAAATATACTGTGGTTTTTAAAAAATTAGAACTGAGAGAGTATAGATGGGGGAGGGAATACATTGAATACATTGAATTGAAACATTAAATATTTTGTCTTCTAACAGGTTCATTTGACTTGCTTTTGGAACCGTTATTAAATTCAGTTTTATACGCCATGATATGCTAACAGATCAATATGTGCAGTAATGAAAGCTAGACTTTAATAATAATATTTTGTTCTAAAATCTAAATGTTTTCAGAACACTGCCTTATTCATGTGCTTAAAAAAATAATCTAGTCACCGTGAAGTCTGCGATATGCATTTAAAATCTCTCTGTTTGTTTACTTCTTTTTCAAACAATAAAGAGTTATCAGCATTCTGTAATTTGCAGGTAAACAATCATAGAATAGATTATACACATCGATTAGGTTGCATGTGTTTAGGTTGATTTATTAGGCATTTAAAGAAAAAGAAATAGAACTTTCGTATAGCATGTATAAATAACATCAGATTTTGAGGACGGAATCTGGGTTGCATTTTACTTAACACATTAACCCCTGGAGTTTTTTTTCTGTTTTCGCATGCATTGTGAGTTGCAAATACATTTTGGGGATATTTCTGAATACATCCTAATACATCGACTTCCAAGCAATATTTTTTTTAGAAAATGTCTAGTTGCGCTAAAGAAAATGTTTTTTCATTGGTTAGTTTGCTGGCGTATGAGCAGAAGGTGAAAAAAGGACTTTTTTTTTTGCTTAACGTACCCCATAATTTTCGTATGGAGAAGACTCTATTCAAAATGTCCACCTTATCCTACTTTTTAGCACAGGTTCACCTGTCTGTTCGCGCTTCAGATTTGTCTGCCGTAGATCTGAGGCCATAAAGTCTAAAATATGGACACAAATTTGGAATCCACCATGGGCGAATTTTAGGAAGAAAAAAAAAGGGTCCAAAAACTTAGGGTTTTTCCTCCTGTATTTTGTAATGCAATTAAAATGTCCGGATTGTTTGCTATCATTGTAGAACAACATGTCTACTTTTCTATAATACCACCCACTTTAGTGTATCATGCATGACCTTGACGCTACAGACATTGGAGGGGCCCCGAGTGGCCGAATGGTCTAAAGCGCTCTCCGTTACAGATCACTGCCGTCTCACCTCTGTCTGCGTGGGTTCGAAACTAAGATTTGGATAATGTAGTTATGTGAGAAAGCTCGCCAGTAGCGTCTCGTGGATCGGTGTTTTTTTCCGGTATCTTCCTCCACCAATAATACTGGCCGCCACGTATAGCCTATCGTGTGCTGAAAAATGGCGTTAAACCCTAAAAAAAAAATACACAAAAAAGCAGACACTGGAAGTAGGCAACTACCTCATGCCCCGCAAAGTCGTCGGTAGGGGTTAATGTGTTAACAATCATTTTGAAGAGAAAAATTGTCACGCTATGGCTACATTTGTAATTCATGTGCAGTGTTTATTATCGTTAATTTAAGGAGTCTACAGGTTATTCATTATATATATCAAACAGCATGTCAATGAAATTCTCTAAACTAAGCTGAACACAAGACGAGAATGATGCTGCACAGGTGAGACATGAATTCGATATATCTTTCTCTTTTGTGCAAACACCATATGTACAGAACACGTTAAAATCTTTTGAATACATGAGCTATAAAGAAATTATGGCAACATTTTAATGTCAAATTAGGCAATTTCACTGTTCAAGTTTACTGACATTTTATAGTCAATTAGATTAATGTCATTAAAGATAGGCCATCAGTGAAACCAGCAACAAAAAAAAGAATTTAAAGCCCAATGCATGGGCAGGCATTCTGGATAATATTACAGTGACACACCTGTTTATCTGGCAGCCATATTGGAGGTCAGAATTGTGAAATTAACATATAAATACTACATTCTGCTTCTAGCGAACTTGCAGCAGCAAAAATTTTTTAAAAAATAATTAGCAATCCATTTCAGTTCATATTTCCAAATGTTTTGGAACAATCTACACAAACTGGGCAACTGACCAAACTTTTGTGTGCCTAGCTTTAAAATTACATACCTATGTATTGACTATATCAAAACATAATTGTTGGAATAAACAGCAGACATTACAAGTTGGAAATTACAAGTCAATTACATCTGCACAGCAGTTGAAAACAAGGACTACACAAACAACTGACACTGACAGATTCATGAGTAGTTTATGTTATGTGTCATTGGTTTTCGTGCTTAAACATACCTGACTGCGTGTCCTTAGCCTGTTCAAACTAACAATAATGGAACATGGGATGAAGAAGAAATGTAAATTGTGCAGACCCCCACCCCACCCCCAAGTATTTCTTGCAAGTAAATAAAAGTGTAGCAAGATAAATAAAAATGTTATTTTTACAAAAATTCCTAATGAAAGTGTCAATAGTCTTTTAAATTAATTACTACTTGTCCCTACTACGGCAAATTACCCTCAATGTATTCATTAATTATACTCAGTTTGATACTACTGACACCACATCCTAACATAACAAATATATTGAATGCAGAAAATTACGATACCAAAGATATCTCAAAGCAGCTTTCGATTTTCTTTCCTTCATGAATTAAATGCATAATATATTAATCTGAGTTAAATATTGTATATTTGTTGTATTGGAGATCTATGATAATGAATTACATCAGATTACAAGAAACACAACACAACTAAAGAATCTGAAAAAGTGAATTGCATTACATAATATATATTGGTAAAGTTTAAGCAATGTTATAAATGAAACTCAGATTACAATCAAAATTACTTTTCTCCATGGCAGTCCTGGGACATCATAACTAATTTCTTCCCCTGGGGAAATATCTCTCACTGCAAACATGCAAAGATGCGGACACCCATCCAAAGGTAAAATGCCGATCCTTGCATTTGCCATGGCTCCAACTCCCTTCTTTACCATTCTTCCAATGGAGAATTTTTCATTTGTTGCATCAACACTGTAGAAATAGGATAAAGATGTAAAAATATCCTTTAGTAATATCTGTAGTCAATGCACAGAAAAAATGAATAGTATAAACAGGTCAAACACAAGAAAATCATTAAGAAAAGTGTCAAGAATTGGAATTACATTAGAAAGTTTCAAAATGCAAAAGTTATGTCATGGATAAACAGCAAATTAGCCTTTAATGATAATAATTACTATTGCTTATAAAAGATCACTGACAGTTTGCTTTGATATTTTCTAAGAAGGTCAAAAGCACATCAGATCAATTAGGTTATATTAACTACCCACAGTGCCTAATGCTAAATCGGTTTTGGTTCAGCTGTACAGTTTTTCAACTAGCTTGCAGGCGAAAGAAAATGACAGTGTACTTCCAAGAAGTATACCTCAATGTATTACATGTATTTACTCGAGGTGTGACAGTTCAATGATAAACATAAATACCAAAAAAACTGTATCCTTAATATAAATCAATGTACACCTCTCTCTTACTAACTCGCGCACATCAGGGTTTAAAAATCATTGATGACACTATAAGTGAGAAGAGTCATCGAGGGATCTATAAAAAAAAATCAATAAAGGGATCAACATAAACACAAAAGAGAGGTTGGTTGGTTGGCAGATTATATATACATAACTAATAATCATGTTGAGAATAACTGTGATCAAATATCTCTTCATAACTGTGTAGTTTGCTTATTTTTTCCTCATATAGTAACTTTAATTTCAGGATAAATTACAATATATTGAGATTGTTAAAAACATTATTCCACATGGTTTCAATTAGTTTAACATGTACCACTTTACACATTGTGTACGTCACTAATTTCTGTGTTGAACTGGATACTTTGTAGAGTAAAAACAAAAACAAAAATAAACAAGGGTTAATCATTACATAAATGGATTTAATGGGTCTATAAATTTAAAACAGCGTAAATTAGAACACGATATAACATGCAGTTTGTGATACGCTTGACAAATTACAATTCACTTTTGTTTGAAATAATCATTTATTTTTTTTGGTGATTTACTCTTTGATTTCTTTGCGCCAAGCAAAATCCCTCAGATTTCTCAACTGCATGATCTTTATGTAGTCAACATTTTGGGTATCTTTAATTTTATTGCAAAATAACACTTTTGATCAAAACAAAGCCGGCAGGTAATTAGGTATACCGAGTTGTAAGAGTAATCTAGAGTTATCAAGGGAGTGGTGTGTACTTGTCATTTTGATTACATCAATGCACTATAAAGTACACATACCACACTGTCTTCTCCTTGTATGTATAAAAAAAAAACAACAGGAAACTCGCAGCTGATTTTCACGATATAGCTTTTCTCTCTGGTAACCTTCTTTGTACGAAATAAGTTGTCCCTGATATTGTAAAATGTATTCATCTTTCTTTACACTCTTTGCAGCAAACACACCATGTCCAATGTAAAGAATGTATTGCATGTCTCAGTTAACAAAGGCAAATTATGGTCATTAACAATGTCAAATCTGTCACATGAAATGCTTAATAATTATTTTAAATAACTGTACAATCCATTAGGATGCAGTGAATAACACTAAACATAATGCAGAGATATAACAAAAAACAAGTCATTTGGCAGTACAATTGGTGTCCAGCACACTATAAAAAAATGTAGATGTGCCCAAGACTTATTAATATGATTTATCATCTGATGAAAATGATGCAAATTGAAGGCCAGGTATATAGTGATGTTCCATGTTCACCCAATGACTTTGCCTGAGACTTGTGTATTTTATTACTGAGGCTGAAGACAGTTGTATGTAATGCACTATAAAAAAAATCATTTGCATTTTTTAATTATTCTCTAATTTACCTCAACTAAATGCCAAAGTCAATTTCTACTATAAACTTCACATTCATTTGTTTTCAATTTACATGGCAACCAAAGTACTGGGCTTATCAATGTAAACTTTGAAATGGCAACTAAAACCTTCAAATAGGTTGTCCTATGGATATAAATGTTTCTGAGGTACTTAGAATGCACAACATTTTTTCATCTTCTGATCTCCAAATTATGCAGGCTATTGGCAAACTTTTATGCATAGCAGAACAAAAATAGGATATAAATTTTTGAGGTTGTGTTGAGTTTCCAGTCCGTTTGGTATATTAGTCCCAGATAAACTCGTTACTGGATCTTTCAATTATAAAATACAAATACAAATTACTGTACAAATACAGGGGGACTAGATGAAAGAAAAAGATAAACTAATTACTAAATATAGTATTAAATGCAGTTTCAAAATGTGACATACAAAGATGGCACTCAATAAATAAAATCTTAGTATTCAGTTTAGAGATGACCTGTTTACTTTTGGGATATCATTTTCCATCAACTAAGATATGATATCTCCATACACATACTTGTGATCAACACGAATAGTAATTGAATTCAGAACCATTTTGTAGGTGGGTTGTAAGCACAAATAAAACAATTCAAATAAAAGTCTAAAATGAAGTAAACTTTTAAACAAGACAATGAGTTTGGAAATCAGAAATAATGTTTAGTAATGGTTTGATGGCCTTAAACTAACAGAAATGATCAAAACAACCTTTGTAAAACTCAGCAAACCTATGAAATCATGAAGTCAATTTAAAAATAAATTAATTCTGAGAGAGTCTAAAAAGTTTATCGCAAGTCCTAAATAATAAAGTTCTAACTGAATTTCTGTTGTCTTCAATTGACTGATGTGCCAGTAATAAAAAAATCCAAGTTGTCCTTGTCTGAATTCACTAAAAGTACCAATCAATGTCTTAGTCCAATATAACTGAACACTTTGTAATGCCAGTAAATCATTTCAAAAGTTACAAGCATCAAAACTAAAAACAGAACATGACAATAATACTGATTCCACCATAGATAGTAAAACAGGAACGAGTAATTTTTCAAATAACCTACATTGATATGTAAAGCTAAGACACAATATTAGAGCCAGAATGTAGGTCAGTTCCTTTTGAAAACATTAATGATGCAAAGAAGTCTAAGAGTTTCCAAATTAAAACAAAATGTACTAGACTAATTTTTTTTATTATAAAAATAACTTTATTGATATTAATCCTAAGATTTAATCCATATTCACTGAACAATATGAACTATGTATAATGCAGTTCACAAAATCAATCACAAAATACAATCATCAAGAAAGTTAACAAATTACGCAAATTAACAAATAACAAACCTCAAAAAGATGTTTGAGTTGTAATATCATAACAATGTTTTAAACAACTGTACCTACTAAACATAACAAAACCATCTATTTAATGTTGTAGAATTATATTAATTACATACCTATATAGTCATCTATATATTTCACCACAAATCCAACTGGGTCTATGCCGACCTTGCATGATTCCAATGCTTTATCTATTTCACTATGCAGAAGTTTTTTGTGTCCCCTGAAAACAAAACATAGGAATTCATGAAATGATTATTGCAAAGATTTTCACCTAGGTTCACCAGAAATGTGTATACAAGAAGAGCAAAGATCTCATCAGCAATATTATATTGTCAGGTGGTTTGTTTTGTCTACTTTTTTTTATCTAACAGGTAACACCATGAAATATTAATAGCTTTTTAAAGTATATATAATGTCACTGCCAGCTTGGGAATAACTTGGATTTATTCCAGGTAAATCTAGCTCAAATTATCATGGTGCAGTCAATAATACAGAAGTTTTACTGACTGAAAATTGAATGACTGATGGATGAGGACCATCCAAGGAAAGACCAAAACACATAGCGATAAAAGAAAAATGTCTCACCTATTATGTTTAGCGAAGGTTTATAGACTTATTTTATTTGCAATTTGTATACTTTTAGTTTTTATTCAAAGAAAATCTGAACCACCATACACAGTCTAAGGTGAAGATAACTGAATACCAGTTGAATGCCATTAACTTTTTTTTAAAAAAAAAGCCCATTCTGAATTTTCAAATCCCATAATGACTTACATCACGAGGCTGAACATGCATACTTATTGCCACACACCCTGGAAAATGGCACTCCACAGGGCAGTGTACTCAGTCCCACCCTATTCAATATCATGATTAACGACCTTGACAAAAAACTAACCTCGAACCTAATGGAGATCTCACAATTTGCTGATGACAGTGGCCTATGGAGAGCAGGCAACCCCTCCCACCACAAAACTATTATGGATATACAAAAAAGCCTGGATAACATAGGGAATTGGGCTAATAAGTGGGGGTTTAAACTGTCCAGCGAGAAAACTGTTGCGGTTCTCTTCTCCCCAATTAGAAAAAAACACACAGAATACTCCAAGTTAACAATTCAGAGTAAGGAAATAAAATTCGTAACAGCGGCCAAATTCCTAGGTATGTTTTACGACAGACATCTACATTGGAGCCATCATATAATTGAATTAGATAAAAGATGTCAAAAAGACCTTAACCTTCTTAAAAACCTAAAAGGCACAACCTGGGGATCCAACCAGGAAACACTCTTAACCCTGTACAGATCCTTAATAAAATCCAAATTAGACTATGGGTGTCAGGTATACTACTCAGCCACAACAAAACACTTAAAAATAATAGACAAAATTCAAAAGCAAGCGCTCGCACTATGCACTAACACTTTACCATCCACTTCCCTCGCCGAACTACAAATCTTAACGGGAGAACTCCCTCTGCATCTTAGGCGACAAGAACTAATATTGAGGCACGCTGCGAGAATAGCAATACATGTAACAACGCACCCCACCCGTGTTGCCAACAATAACTGTAAAACAAACTATACGTTAGGAAACCCGCAATATATCCCGGCGGGCCATATCACACATAAACTAACTGGACAACTCCGTATCGAAGAACTAAAATCGGAACAAATCACATACTACGACTCAGAACCTTGGGACTGTAGTAAAATAAATGTCAACACCACCATAGCACTACAGGGAAACAAGCAAGGGCAAGAACTCGCCCTTAAATCCCAAGTTATTGAGGAAATAAATCACAAATACGCGCAATACACTAAAATATATACAGATGGCACAAAAACAGCTAACCCCCCACGAACAGCAGCCGCATATGTCATCCCTGAGCTAAATATCCAATTCGGCAAAAGACTATCTAACTACTGTTCCATCTATACGGCAGAATTCTGGGCCATATCAGAAGCGCTAAAATGGGCCCAAACCAACCAAATTAAAAAAAAACAGTCATAATTAGCGACTCTCTTAGCGCTTTGACATCCATTGAAAATAACAACACAGCCTCCAGAGGGAACTTCCCAAGACAAACAAATAAAATCATCCAAGATATTAATAAAAATAATAAACAAATAGAGTTTATGTGGGTCCCCTCATATATAAACATCAGAGGTAATGACCTCGCAGGTCAAACAGCGAAACAAAAATTATCCGAAAACGAACAAATACACCTAGATTACAGTACTCAGGAAATGTATGGCTTTATTTCAAGTCTAATCGACCCAACATTGCAAGACGGGTGGAATGCCTCCAACCAGGGAAGAAGGCTTTTCAATATCATTAAGAAAGTCGGGCGAAATCGCAAAAGTCCTCAACTCAAGACTAATGAGCAAATAATTATAAATCGGCTACTAACAAGGAAAACAAAATTGGCCAACAGTTTCGGCAAATATCTCGGCCCATTCTCAAATAACCCAAATTGCTATCACTGCAAAGTCCCTGAAGACTTGTCACACATTATAAACGACTGCACGAAATTGAGAAAAGAAAGGAACTAATATTAAAACAGGCGGAAATCGGATCCCCTCACACATACCCAGAAATCTTCCAAAGAAAAAAACAATAATATCGAAACAACATACCGGAATATCCTACAATATCTTAAAGACACAGGCCTTCTCAACAAAATATAACACCAGTAACTAACACAAGTAGGATAACCTATACATACACACACACTTAAAATATTCCAAACAAACCTATCCCCCACCCCTATAATATCATCTCTCATAACATATGGCCTCTGCATGACTAACAACATCTTCTCTCTCTACCTTCCCTACTCCCACCTATTGGAACCAGGGAAAAAAAAAATATATATATATATATATATATATATATATATATATATATACATACATATATATATATATATATATATATATATATATATATATATATATATATATATATATATATATATATATATATATATATATATATATATATATATATATATATCACACACAACAATAACAACAGCAAACAAACAACAACAAACATCAACAAACAAAAACAACAACGACCAACAAAACAATCAACAACAACAAACAATAAACAACATTTTAAAAAAAAACCTGGCTCCATTCTCGACTTTCTAACTAAACAGCACTGATCGTTCAAAATTACAATATACGGCGATGTTTAGACCTAGCCTGGAGTCAAGCAACACCGACCTATGACATAAGAGACGGTCAGAAACATCCTCCATACAAGAACCAGCCCTGACGGCCAAGAAGCAACCTAGACGGCCAGAATCTAAGTAGTGTTCCATGAACACATTAATGCCCTGGGACGTGGCACAATTCCGTCCCTGTAGATAATCTAAGAAGTGTGCGGTGCACACATTAACCGGTGGTACATGTACAAAGTACGAACACCACCAAAAACCCAAGAGAACAGAACAGAACCAGTCTGACAATCCATTGTTTGACTCATCCTCTTACGAAGATGTGCTCAAGACTAGCCAAGCTGAACGATGCTTACGTCAATCTTCATCGTATCAGACAAAGTCTGATGCCAAAGCCTGAAGTGATAGAGAATGATAGAATGTTGCAAGTGACGGAAGACCTCATAGAATAACTGCTCAGAGAGGAAATTCAAAAGGAAAAGTAAAAATGGACTGAGAAGTATCGACTTCAGAAGCAGCAGAGAGAAGCAGACAACAGCAGCAGCAACAGCAACTGCAACAACAGCAGCATGAACCAGACAGAAGTTTTGTCGACTGCCGTGTGGACACAAAGGAGCTCTCCTTCTCTTTCCAAAGAAGCAGGACCTATCATATTGCCGGATGAGGACGCAATCTTAAATGATAAAAGATTGCCATCACTCCTCGTACACACACAAAAATAGCCCTTTTCAAAGCTACCCAATATTCTCGAATAGAATTAATAATTAAATTTGCTAATGGTATGTGAGGAAGTTAGAAAAATAAAATAGATGTGAGTCTATAATCACAGTCTAGCCTCAAGATTTATAGCCTCAAGGGAAAATCCAGTCAAAAAGGTCTTGGGATCGTATAGCCTCAAGTTGGGACTATATAGCCTCAAGGTAAATTTATCATAGTGGGATTATATAGCCTCGAAGGAAATTGAACATAGTGGGTCTATATAGCCTCAAGGGAACTTTAACATAGTGAGTCTATATAGCCTCAAGGGAAATTGAACATGGGAAATATTATTTGTATTTGGGACTATCTAGTGACAACGGAAATTTAACATAGTGGGACTATATAGCCTTATAAGGCATTACACTCACACAGTCACACACACACACACACACACACACACACATCCATCTTGGGGTAAGAAATGGATTTTGAGTTTTAACCGATCTTGGTAAAACAAATAGTATTTCTTTCGAGCGAAGTGAGTAGACATAAAGATGCCCGCTGGGTGTTTTTAATTGCCTTAAGTCTATCCCACTGCCAAAGACTACTTATGAACTTGCTCCTGTCGATAACTTGGTATAAATCACTAGTTTTGGTATCTCTCTTTGGTAGCAGGTGAGTGAATTGAGTTTGACGGTATGACACGGGAACGTGTTTGCCTCTTGGATCGTAATAAAGAAGTTTGATGCATATGTCTCAAACTCGTCAACTTCGTCCAAATGTATAAGAGTACCGTCACCGTTTGCCTTTCACTGTAGTCTTGTTCTCCTTAACCTTGTTATATATATATATATATATATATATATATATATATATATATATATATATATATATATAATCTCAATGTTATTTTACAGAACAATATCAAATAATCAGACACATTTATGAACATTGCACTTCTACAAAGTGTACAAAAATATGCACACATCCATGAGCTGATATATCCTACCAACAGTCTGTCAGTGTGAATTTACGATGTTCCTTTGATCCAAAACAGAATTTCATCACTTACCTGTGATAGGAATTATTATGTAACTGGCTTGCCCAAAATACGGCGAGTTACCAATAGTATGGAAGTATGGACATGTAAATTAACTGTCTCGACATCGTTGTTCGCCGTATTGACCTTCATACATATTGACCGCGCAAAATTATTAGGCTCAGAGTCTAACATATACATGTTTAAATCTTGCTTATCCCTTCAATGTTACAATATATATATATATATATATATATATATATATATATATATATATATATATATATATATATATATATATATATATATGTTTAGCAATAAACATGTCTAGCATACATGTAGCATGCTGTCCCCCCATTCACATGATTATGACATTAGGCTGGTCAGTAATAACACTAACCTGCTAATGGTGAGCACCAATTGAGGCAGCTGTTAGAACCAGGTTTGTGTCTTTGGTATGCATCTGCCGAGGATTGAGCTCACGACCACACGAATCCAAAGTGGATGCCCAATTAAATAGGTAACCGGAGCGTTGTTGAAACGACTGGCACGGTTCATCGGTGGAACGACACAATGGATATTTCTCAAATGTCCACAATTTCGCAGAGCTGAAGCTGAGGGTCTTTACATGCCGGTGACCTCAGCGGTGTGTTTTTGTTACTTTGTTTTAATACTGATGCTGATCAAGATCCATGGTATATATAGCAGTAATGATGGAAACACGTTGTTGAATTACACTCTCCGCATTCTTTCCGACGCGATTAGTAATTGTATCAAGTTTTTAAATATATCTTCGAGATTTGTACTCATATCGCAATTCGTAATTTGTTATCAATTATGGTGTTATTACGGTCCACATATTTCTTAGTTACGGCGTCTGCAGACCGCTATGGTGGTATTGGCTGTAACATCAGACCCGGATGCGGGAGGTCACTGAGTTGAACCCTTAACTGAGTCATACCAAATACTTATTAAAATTATACTAGACTCTGCTTCGCTGGCTCTCAACATTGAGGTTAGATTTAGGACTGATAAGCAAAATGGACGATCTACGCTTTTAACACCAACATCTTAGCCTTATTTTAAGCCATCGATTTCAGAAACGAGCCCTTAAAAGTTCCCCATAAAGGCCGGCTCAGGTCTGCTGATGCTATCATTTATTCATTGTAGATTAATTGTCAGATAAACGTGCATAGTAGTGGCTTAAATATGTCTGATATTGTTTCGTTGATGTTATACATTTGGTTACGTTACTTGTAGAATGAAAGCGCTTTACACCTGGATAGATGGAAAGCTACTGTTTCAGATTAGATATATCCATATGTCATAAACTGTAAGAATAAACAAGCACAAAGATCCATTTTTGAAAATAGTTTTCACTAAAATTGAGTGTGTACACAAGCATCACCAAATGTCATACCTCAGCTATGATTAAAAATTTACTATAATAATATGCGCTATTGATGCTGCAATTTAAACAATTTGAACATTATAAATACGCTTTCGTGTTTCCATTTATACACATTCACTACATAATATACCATAGACAATAAAACGTTCCGAACACTTGTGCGCTACAAAACAAAGATGTATCACCTCAACTTTTTTCCAAAAGCAGCTATTTTCAGTTTCGAAATCGTATTAAACGCCACGCTGCTATGGTGTTAGTACGCTGGAAAATTCCACTTTCAAATGCAACAAGGCTTTCAAGTTCTCTCCCAGCATGACATGAGTCCAACAAAAGCATGGAGGAGATACATTTACCAAATAACAGTCGAAGAGTCAGGCAAGTGTACATGTAGGATCAGATCATTTGCATAAATATTTAACGAGTACACACCTCACTAAACATTTTCATTCGACGCAGTTAAGGCCTCTGCTTGTTTCTCCTGATGCATGATTATATTTTATTTATGATGAAACAATTCTACAAGTTGTATTTGCTTGAAGGGACATTGTTCAACAAGTGTTTTATTTCAGGTAAGCAACGGAACCAACATGTATCTTGCCGGAAATGACCTGCGACGAGGGACATTAAACCATGATTTGCACGGGTATTTTACCCTGAATATTACTCACTGTCCTATATATGGATTTAAGCAGAATCAATTTGTAACCGACACACTGATCGCTTTGGATCTTGTCGAGGAGTGCACGTCATCTATTGTGTTCTTCAGCCATATGGTTGAGTGTTAAATTTGTATTTCATTTGATCTACGAAGTTTATTGAGTTTATATAGTCACATCGTGTAATGATTAATTTAGTACAACGTAGATTTGAAACGGTGTGAACTGTGAATTACAAGGTACTATTAAGAGTTTAATGTATTAGCATTTTCCAGAACTTATTATTACTATCAGTTTGAATTTATTGTAGTTGACGAGTTTAGCTGACGATTAAAGCTATCTTGAGTTGTTAATATATATGTAAGTATGTCTATACATGGAGTGGAGCCGCAACTGTAGACGCAGCTAATTCAATGGTGTTGTAAGCTGTACGTGAGTTTACGTATGACTGTACATGTGGTGGCTCCGTGACGGCCGATGCAAGTGTGGGCCAACCCAAGGACTTGGTGAAACTGTGCGGTTTATCAGTTTGTGAATCGTACGACTGTACAAGAGTCAATAATCATATGTTTGTTCCGATTGTTGTTTCAATTGGGTCATTTTTCATTCAGATGAGATGATTTTGAAACTTAGTTGTATTCCATGAGATTTATATGAAAATCTTACTGACAGTGCAGAACTTTTGAAACATATTTAAATACCTTGAGATTGTTTGAATCTTAATCTTACAGTACATACTATTATTTGAAACGAGTTTTCTTGAATCTGTATTTCATATTGAAATAATATTTTTTTTTATGTTTGAATGTTAGTATAGAGTGTGTGAGAAACATTGTATGTTGAGAGCGTGTGAGAATCATTGTATTTATACCTTATATAGTTTTCTTTACTAATTAGGTTCATAACGTTCCATCTGTCACATATTGTGTTTGAGATATTCATTTAATCCAAAACCCACTGGGTTTCTATTCTGCGAGAGGGTGTCCTGTGAGAGGGTAACACCTCCTGCTGGTACGCAGTCGTACTCCTTGGGGGATAGCTGGCCCACCTTTTCGCCTTAATTGGCACTCTGTTCTTGCCTGTGGGTGATTAAATTTGTGGCTCCAAGAAGCTAAACCAGGCTGAGGGTAGCCAATGGGTCTTAAACTCTCCGAGTATTAGGCTTTGTCTAGCTAGCATTCCAAGACTGGATATGTCAGAATGCGCAGAGGGACCACCAGCTTGTCAGTGGGTAGAAAGGCGATTTTCAGCAAAACTGCATCGAACGCCATGCGTTCGAGATACACGTAAGACGTCATGGTCATCCATTTCACTCAGCTCTTCTCCGGCCGTCGCTACGTTGCTGTCTGCTGGACTCAGATGGTTGCGAGCATGAGAGTTAAGTCGACGAACTGCGCAACTCTTCCTCACGAAGTCACCGCGCAAGTCATTCAGTCACATAAAATGAAATTCACAGACTCCAAACATAATTGTATGGACTCGATACGCCAGGATGTATAAATGGTTATCACATCGTGACTATGGCTAGCGACGATGACCTGAGTTATGAAAAGAGTAATAATAAATAATAGTCTCCTAAAAGACAGAATCATTTCCTTCCACATTATTCTTGAAATCATAAAAAGGAA
Organism: Unio pictorum; assembly: GCA_030141615.1. Classification (NCBI taxonomy): domain Eukaryota; kingdom Metazoa; phylum Mollusca; class Bivalvia; order Unionida; family Unionidae; genus Unio; species Unio pictorum. The sequence continues at coordinate 8,678,595 of JARLTB010000360.1, read as the reverse complement.
ATTTTCGTTCACAAATATGAAATCTTGGAAACAACAACATAGTATAAATCAGATATGGCATATCTTATTTACATTTGGTACAATTAATGCACCCAGTAAGCATCCATGCAGCCATGTCCAGCACAATGTATGTGGTAAATGTCATCATGGAATAGATACATCTATATATGTAGCTATGTTGTAAATAGCCATATCTAAAATAGAGTTACATGGCAACTCCAGCTGATCTGTTCCTACTGAAATATATGACATCAGATTTCCATCAAAGAATAAATTATGATACATGATGGTGTCTGTGTCAAATTGTAATGGCAGTTGTAATCGGAGTTATATTTGTTTTGACATGATCGTTTTTTAAACGTCACTGTATATGTAAATAGGCAACAGTGCTTCATCCATCATCCTGGATAATTTGAACGTTGCATGTTCTATGATAGATATCTTAGTGTTCTATATAACAAGACTTCTTTCATTGAAAGGAAGCCGAAGTGATATACACAATCTGAAATTGGTATTCATCTGGTATTAAATATATCAGACTCGTTGACTAATTCCCATTTTTTTCTACACAGGACTCGCGAGAACCTGAAAATTATTATATTCGGTTCATGAAACAAACTTATTTTTTTTCCATTTAAGACTATTTCTACATGTCTCCACACATCCACAGGCAAATACACGCACATATACACAAATGTACCTATCCATCCATCCACCCATCCATCCATCCATCCATCCATCCATCCATCCATCGATCCATCCATCCATCCATCCATCCATCCATCCATCCATCCATCCATCCATCCATCCATCCATCCATCCATCCATCCATCTATCTATCTATCTATCTATCTATCTATCTATCTATCTATCTATCTATCTATCTATCTATCTATCTATCTATCTATCTATCTATCTATCTATCTATCTATCTATCGATCTATCTATATATATATATCTATCTGTCTATCTATCTATATATCGATCGATCGATCGATCTAACTATCTATCTATCTACCTATCTATCTACACACACACACATACATACATACATAAATACATATATACATACATACATACATACATACATGCATACATACATACATAGATACATACATACATACATACATACATACATACATACATACATACATACGTACGTACGTACGTACGTACGTACGTACGTACATACATACATACATACATACATACATACATACACACACACATGCATGCATACATACATACATACATACATATATATATATATATATATATATATATATATATATATATATATCTTGTTACGTATATCTGATTTAAGATATATTAAACTGTTTGTTTTTCAGTTTTAAATTCATTATTTTTTATGTTTCATTACAAGCTATTGTAATGTAAATGTATTCACTAGAGATGATTATTTAACATAAAAAAATTGGTTGGTTTAGATAATGACCTTGTTTCATTGTTATTGACACAATGTAAACATGATTGTTTTAATTTAAAATGATATGTTGTTGTCAAGGTCAAGATAGTATTAGTGAACTAAGGAGTAAACAACCATTTATTTTTTAAGTAAAAGTGATCACGTGACTCGTTCTCCTTTCTTTTTTTCTTGATTTCGCAGTTTTGAGATATTTACAAAACTGCGTTCTAGAATGCTAATAATCCTCTTTTAGTGAAATATTCTAAGTTTTGGGATTTTATACATGATGATGAGTCATTTTATTTTGTTGTAATCAGCTTTTGAGACCATGTTAACATTTCTTCAAGCGAGTTGGGTTTTAAAGGAATAATTCGTAATTCTCTGGAAGTATTTGATGTGTTCATTCAGATATCTTGGACAAAAACATTTTATCATAATCTTATTCGGATTTATAGTACCGGAATGTTAAATAGTATGTCTACATGGAACTGTAGATAAACACAAAACAGATTTCTGCATCCGACATCGTCTTCCCTCTTTGATTTTCCAAAAGGACTCAAACTTGAACATATTAGAACATTTCATCACTAGAACTTTAGCAATTTAATTCGTGGATTCCTCTTGGAATATTTATTTTATTTGATTCTTTAAAGTGAAAGTTCTTTGTTCATTTTTAATTATGACAAATCTTGTTGTTTGCACTTTTGTGTTACTCTGATTTAGAGCCTAAACAAAAAAAATATATAAATATATGTGTATGTATACAAGCAGTCTAATTCGCAGACTTTTTTAATGCTTGAACATAAATGCAACCCGGATAAGTATCAGAGAATACGATGCCTTGCTCGTTGTTCCAAGGTAAATCAGCTAAATGCTATTGCAGACTGAGTTTAATCCATATAACGATCGTATTTGAAAGACAATTCGCATATCTGAACCAGATGTATATTAGACTCATTCCAAACAACGCGATGCATTCATAATGAAGTCTACACCAACACACATGCCATTAAACCCAGGATATATGGAACATAAACTTATGTCGACAATTAGATGTTCGTCGTTTTAGAATTCAAAAACTACATAAACATGATGGCATTTATACAACTGATGCCTTAAAACATAGACATAACTCGTCATGTAGAATGAAGCGCATAGTCTTCTATTAAAGAGACCAAGACAATAATTTTTTCGAACCTCCAAAATTAGCGATGATCATGATTACTGCATGAATATTTAATCCTGGCAACTTTATTCCTGTACATTGTAATACCTACATTTGCTCAGATGGAACTTCCATAATATCAATAAAAGATTCAGTAAAAAGATGGCAAATTTGAAAATTAGCCTAAGGTTTCTGATTTGTTGAAATCATTTTTGGGCATGTTCGTAATATGTGTCCTATGATTGTCAGTAAATATAATTTGCTACCATATCCAATCTAAACCGAAAATATAGTGCTTTTTATAAGAACATCTATATTACATTCCAAAAGATATAAAATGTTTGATCTGCTGATTCATAATTACTGTTATACTCGTAATCCTCATCAGGCAATATGCCTCTAATTTCTTAGTTGTTCTCATTATTCACACATCAATATATATATATAGGTAATATTGCCGCAAAATTAAAAAAAAATACCAGGAACGCCGTCGGCTTAATACCCAGGAGAAAACATCTTCCAGGATATAGTTATTGTGGTACTGGAACTCGACATGATATCCGATTTGATAATCAAAACCAATAAAATCTGGCGAGTATCCAATAAACGATATTGACAAAGCATGTCATATCCATGATGTACCTTATACAAGTGAAAATTTACAACCTATTGCAGATGTGAAATTGACGAAAGCGTTCTATTCCATAGAAAATAATAATATCAGGGAATCATTAGCAAACTTGTTTGTAGGATCTGCAATTACGCAAACTTGTATTAGTGGCTGGTAATTAATTTCGTGGAATTCATTTATTATAGTCCAAGAAGATAATCGAGAGGTAGATGAGCGATTTGTAAACTCACCAAAGCTGCTTGTGTCAAACGTTATAATGCCGCAGAATGGTTATCACGACAGGCAATATGGCAAATTTATCTACCACAGGCTAAAATAATCGAATTTGCGTATTTTGATGTCAGTGTTCCTAATTAAGTTCATCAGGCTGATATTTTATTTTTACCACATGATACTGTCAAACTAAGAAGACGTCACATAACAGACAAATAAGCATTGACTGTTGTTGACATTGCAAGCAGGTACAATCAAGCAGAACCATTATCGATAAAGAGAGCAACAGAAGTTGCTTCTGCTTTTGAACTAATTTATGAACGAGAATCTGAGTACCTTTACAAGGGCCAGAGTTATTGCAGATTGATCCTGGCAATTGATTTCAGGGTTTAGTATCATCGCTAATGGACCAACATAATGTCAAAATACGACGAGGAGATACTGTGATTCATCGTGTTCAGGCAATTGTTGAACGAATTAATCGAACTCTTACTGAGCGGTTATTTGAATTTTAGTATGCAAAGGAAATAATTCAGAAAACAAGATCTCGAGAATTGGATGCAAGATTACCAAGTGTGATAAATGCATTAAACATTAAAATTACTCGAACAACTGCCATGAAACTCATTAATGCATACACAAAAAAATTATATACCCCTAATTTTAAGGAAAAAAAATATAATATGCTCCCTGAACAAATGGACTCCCTGCAAATGCTTGATTCACCAGCTACAACTGCTGTAAGTGAGAACATTTATTTACAATAAGTTTTCAGACGATTTGACCGAAGATTCTAAATGTAATTGTGAAAATGTCCAATATCAATCCATGTAAACAAATATATTTTAGTATTATATAGCACTAGAAGCCAAACTCAAATCTTCAGCTTATGTTCGAGACAGTAAAAGAGCGTCACACTCACTGAAGCCTACCTTAAAAAAATCGTATTGAACTAAGCGAATCAAATGGTATTGCGGAAACGTATCAATGCTCTAAGACATCGATTTGTTTGGATAAATATATACAAAATCAGATTGCATTCTAGTAGTAATACTCAGTAAAAGGCTCTCTAAGTTACATTGCGAATAAATTTACATCTACGTTCGCAGCAATGTATGTCGATTCAGAAGAGGACAAATATGTTTATTTCAAAAAGCATGATTTATAATTGTTGAGTTACGGTACAATCAACAAGGAACTGCGTACAATCTATATTAACCGAGCCGGTAAAGTTTGATGCAGATATATATATATAGTAAAATCTATTGGGTGCCATTCATGGCTTACATATGGTATTGGAGGCTAATCAAGTACTCAAGTTTTCCGGAAATGAGAACCTGTTCGTAAACATTATCACGCGCTTACACAGAGAGTGACTAACACCCGTGACTGTACATACATTGACGACTGTACTTACGCGATCGACTGCTTGATCATTTGTGACTATACAAATAACCAAAACAAACTGAAATACACGACATAATGGATAGGATGGAAGCCATTGCAGTTTGTGATCTTGGTCGAGCACACATTAGAACGTTATTGCAATACTTCTCAGTTAGAGGATGATTTACTCTTATATAATCATGCCACCCGTGTATAGGTTAATCAAATAGCATAACATCATAGAATGTAAATATGAATTCGAATGAAAATAGCTGACGTTTTTGACTTAATGACATCCAAATCTGCACATAATCGACTTTCTATTCACGATAAGCCATACTCAGATACAACTTCATCACCAGTTGCTATTGCAGTAGCAAATGTACAATATCTGAAGTAAACTGTATGCCACTGTTATATGAACATACCAAGAAGCACAATAAAGCTGACATGCTAACAAGAATAGTTAAGTTTTTTTAAGGATGAAATTAACTGCTGCCGTCGTGAATCTGCTGTTTTCACTGAAGATGTTGAGTATATTTGTGACAAAGCACAGCGGTCACAAGTACCTGCATTTAACTGTTATGAGTGAACTGGGGAATTATAAAATCACATGACAATTATCCCGCGTATATAGTTCCATGACTATTATCCTGGTGAACTAGGAACATTGAAAACAACAAAAGTTTTTCACATACATCTTAAATGGAAAATGATTTACACTTGTGCAAGCATGACCCCTGCACAACAGGTCAAACGTAACATACGGCAGGATGAAATGCAAATACCAAATCGTAATGCCATATGTGACATAATTGTAATATATAGTCCTATATTTGTACTTGACCAAGCAGCTACGCAGTTACGCGGATACTTAGGCAGTATCAGTTACAGCAACAAGTGCAGGACATCTGAAACTATCTACATGCGAGCGTAATATATATATATATATATATATATATATATATATATATATATATATATATATATATACGAAGGGTTGCAAGGAAAATATTGATTCTTGCGATGTATACCAGTATGAAGAAAATCGACATCGTATTGTACAAAGCCGTTTTCAGGATGAACAAAGCTACATATTGGATCTTATAAGATGTTCCGCCTCGTTAAAATTAAATCATTTTTTGTTTTTTTCCGGACGTGATGTTTGCCATTAAACTGCTGTACCAATAGTCCATGCCACTATTACGAAATTTGACTTAATCAGGATCTTGATCGTTATCATTATTATGTTAGAATGTGCATTTAATATTTGAATTTCAAACAGGGAAATACATCTTTATACAGCTGACGTGGGCTAGACATTATTGAAATTCTATAGAAAATAGCTCATATATTATTAACTATAATAGGACATGCAGGTAAATGAAAACCTTAAATATACACCTTACAGTTTCTTCATGGTCTGTTAACACCCATTGATGAACGTTCTTTGCTAGTTACTCTTAAACATGCATAAAAGGATTAGCTTTACGAAAAGTCTATGTTGCTTTTGCAGATTAAAATTGCTTTATAGGAGCCCCCAAATACAAAATCATTCGCACGTGCATCTCCGTAGACATTAATTGTATTAGCCATATGTTTGGTTATTTTTAAGATAATGGTTTAATGAGAAGTGATAACGCAATATCACTAACATATGGAGACAAGCCAGGATAACCATTATTGATCTACCACCCTCTATGTTATATCACGTTTCAACAACATACACGAGACTTTAAGAAGTTTCAACTGAGTGTTGTAAACATTGGTTTTGTTATTTTGACACTTTATAAAATCTCTCTTTCTCTCCTCCTCTCTCACTCTCACTACACCCCCATCACCAACCCATATGTGTGTGTGTGTGTGTGCGTGTTTATTCTTTAACGGCTTTTAGCGGTTTCGTTCAAAATGAAAAAGATAACCCTTCAATAAAATTATCAGTTTTGCGTATATCACTTATACTTTTATTTGCTCTCATTTGTATTAATTGTCATCAGCCGCATATTCAGAAAAGCATGTGGTGGTATCAATCATATTCTGACAGGATCAAGTTTTATCACATCCAATATAGATACAGCTAGGAAACGTCAAACTCAGATAAATGTATGGATTCTAAGTTGGTGTAACCTATGAGAGTATTTATTAAACTTGCAGTAATGTAATGCGTCACACTCCAAGAACATGTTTCAAGTTGGGAATGGAGGGAAATAATTATATTTAAATTTATAGTGTTTGTTTGACTGGTTTTTTTTTCTCCATGGATTGCTGTTTACCAATACAATGATTGAGCAAAGGGCATTCTTTGTTCGAGATACAATTCACTGTAGTTTTCAAAACCGTGATGTGTAAGAGCACAAGTGAAGTAAGTGTAAAACGTGGTCAAGAACTATCATTGTATTGACCAGAAAATTTAATCATGACCCCAATATGTGCATTCCAACTTCTTTATAAAGAACCGCATTGTAATACCTAAGAAAGGTTAGCGGGTGTTAACATAAGACTAGGGAACTGTCACCTCTATTAATCCTAGTACCATTGAAACGTTTGTCTGTGTACAGCTTGTATAAATGAATGTAGGTAATATATGGAAAACTATTTAGTGATCCAAACCCACTGGTTTAATCCAGCAACATGTCTAATACTTAATAGGCCACGAGTGGAGTCTGAGTGGTGGTATCAGTTGAGAGTTGCACTTACATGCACAATAACGTGAATATGACTCTAATGTTCATTTCCTTATTGGAGATCTTAAAGATACTTAAAGTAAGAGCTTTTATATTATGAACGATAATGTGACACAATTAGTAAATCTTCTCAATGAAAAAATAGTTATTATAAACGAGGAAGTTATGGGTGATGAAGAGCACTTTGTGTCGACCTACATGATAAGTAACGTTATGTTATTCTCCAGTCCTAGGCAATTCCACTTACAACACACATTCAACAGAGTGCGGCCACGGTAAGTAATATAATAAATCTATTCACATCTTTATATTTGTAAATGAAATATTTATTTTCATAGCGTAACTTACCGTATTTCTAATTAAAACCTAATTTGTGGGGATAAATAAAAAAACGTATAACATTTTGTGTTCTATATCATACCGATAAGCCTGACATGACAGTTGAAGAGGGTGACTAATTTGGATATTTGAAATTTAGGGTGGGTGTGTGTTGGGTCTATTACCACTCACCCAGGGCCTTACATTCATGTCATTAGCCACTTTTTAGTGACATGACGGCCAATTAAAAAGCGCACTATGTGCGTTAAATACCCCTGGGGATGTGGCACCATTCCTTCCCCACCGTAAACCGACCACCATTAAAAATATGGTGGTTTAAACCAGTGATCACATGACCCTTTGTGGCCGGCATCACTTTAAACCAAACTATCTATATATCTATTTTAAATCACTTGATGGACAACTGTTTGTCAAATACGCTGACACCTCCCAATCGTTTGTATATTCATATTAGTCCACACAACATGCGCATAATTGTTTTGCATTATCTTTGTCATTTTCGCCCTAATTTTAAATGTGTCTAGCTAATCTTGTTCAACATATTATTCACTTAAATGATACATGCAAGCATACATGCATACATACATGCATGCATGCACGCATGCACGCACACACGCAAGCACACACGCAAGTAATGTTGACCTAGTTAATGTTTGTTTCAATGTTCATGGCCACCATGTAGACAGGTTTGTTTTCATTTTAAAATGATATGTATTTGTCAAGGTCAAGATGGTTCTACTGAGCTAAGAATTAATCCACCATTCATTTTTAAAGTAAAAGTGATATGTTTTTTCAGTTTCATGTTGGATTACGTGATATAAACGATCACGTGACTCGTTTCCCTTTATTTTGTTTCTTGATTTCGCAATGGGGGGATGTTTACGAAACTGCGTATTAGAATTCTAAAGAATCCATTTAAGTGAAATAGTCTGAGTTTTAGGCTTTTATACATGACGTTGAGTAGTTTTCTTTTGTTGTAGCCAGTTTTTGAAACCATCTTAACTTTTCGTCAGACCAGATATATTTTAAAAGATTAATTGATAATTTCTCTGGAGGTATTTTATGTACTCATTCATATATCGTGGACAAAAACAGTTTATCAAATTCTTATTCGATTCATATTACCGCAGTGTTAAATAGTGTGTGTCTACAAGGAACTGTAGATTAGCACAAAACAGACTTCTGCATCCCTTATCGCCTTCCTTCTTTAATTTTCCAAAAGGAGTCGAACTATAATAGATTAGAACATTTCATCAGCAACGTTTTAACAATTGAATTCGTGGATTATTCTTGGAATAATTTTGTCTGTCTAGATGTTTTAAAATTTGATTTTTAAAAGTTACAGTTCTTTCATTTTTAAATATTTGAAAGGTTGTTGTTTTCACTTCTGTGTCACTGTGATTTAAAGCCTTAACACAACAGAATATATAAATATATATGTGTGTGTATACATGAATACATGAATTCTAATTCGCAGACTTATATAATGCTTATACATACACGTAACCACGGATACGTACTTGGCCTTATCCGTTGTTCCAAGGTAAATCAGCTAATTGCTGTTGCAGACTGAGTTTAATCCAAAAAACGATCGCTTTTGAATCTCTCTTCACACGTTTTATTGAAGTATAATGGAAAACATTATAAAGACACTTCACATATCTAAACCAGATGTATAATATAGACTCACTCCAAACAACGCGACACATCCACAATAATGTCTCCACAAACACATATACCTTTTAACCTAGTATATATGGAACACAAACTTATGTCGACAAGTAGCTGTTCGTCATTTTAGGTTTTAAAAACTAAAAACACTTGATGGCATTTATACAACTTGTACCTAAAGCATAGACATAACTCCTCATGTATAATGAAGCGCATAGTATTCTGTTGAAGAGACCGAGACAATAATTTATCCAAACCTCTAAAATCAACGATGTTTATCATAACTGCATGAATATTTAACCCTGGCAACTTTACTCCTGTACATTGTAATACCTATATTTGCTCATATGGAACGTCCATAATTTAAGTAAAAGATTCAGTAAAAAGAATGAAAATATGAAGTACAGCCTAAATGACATAGGCTCTGATTGGTTGAAAGCATTTTTGGGCATATGTGTTTGTAATAAATGTCATATGATTGTCAGCAATTAAGTAAGTATAATTTGCTACTATATCCAATAAAAACCGAGAATAGAACGCTTTTTATAAGAACATCTATATTACATTTCAAAAGATATACCATGCTTGATCTCCTGATTCATAATTATTGCCATGCTGGCAATGCTCATATTGACAGTAAAACCCCATATGAGCCGGGTATACACCAGATGATCGCATTTAATGCGAATTGTTGAATGGTCGAATTTAGTTTATCTCGCAGTGTCAAGAGTTAGAAGAAAAAATCGACTTCGTAGAGTCATTTTAAATTCGAATGACACCAGCAACGAAATTGTCAGCGATGATATATAAATAATAAGAAACACTCGATGGTTACCAACGATATGTAAAAAAAAATACAATCGCGACTTTGATATTGATGTCGAATTTATAATGACATTAAAACAACAACATAATAATTACTGCACGAGCTGTACTTATATAATGCCATGGCAGTATTCGTATAACAATCCACAACAATTTACCGCAGTCAGAAGAAATAGTAGTCTTGGTCATACACGCGAAAACGTTATGCTGATCTGTCTTGAGTATAATAGACGCAGAGGTGCTAGTTAAGTGATCGCGACGGTAATTGTGTATCCTAGGGTATCACTTGCAACTGTTCCCGTGTAAATCCACGCAAATGAGCAGTTGCATCTAATCCATAATCTACAGGTCTACCCGTGGATCTTACTATGCTATACATTTTGTGTGTAGTAACACTCCAAATTGGGTTAGTAGTTTTTTTTCTTACCATCTTCAAGTTCACCTGGTTCATATAAATATCTCGCAGTCATATTACCAAGTATTTTTGTTTTGAAAGATCAGTTCGTGTGGGTATATATTTTCTATGGTCGCGCTATTAGGTTTCATATTGATTGTTCGAGTAATTTCATTTCTTAATGCATTTATCACACTTCGTAATCTCGCAACCCATTCACGAGATCTCGTGTTGTATACATTCCTTCGCATATTGATATCGAAATAACCGCTCAGCATGTGTTCGATTAAATCGTTCAACAATTGCCTGATCAAGGTATATTGCAGTATGTTCTCGTCTGATGATGACAGTATGATGTTTTATCAGCGATAATAATACATCCTAAACGTCCTTGCCAGGATCGACCTGTAATAGATCTGGCCATTTTAGATGTCCCCGTCGATAAATTCGTTCAAACGCAGAATATACTTCTTTCGCCGTCTTTGTCAAAAATGGATCTGCTTTTTTGTATATATTCGCAACATCAACGACGGTTAACGCGTGCTTGTATGTCCCTCTTTTGACAGTAACAAGGGGGAGAAGTAATATATCCGCCTGATGAACATCATTTGGAACGATGACATCAAAATGAGCAAAGTTAATTTGTTTAGGCTGTGGTAGATTCATTTGCCATATTGTCTGTCTTGATAACCAATATGCTGCAGTAACGTCTTTTACTTTTGCTGCTTCGACGAGTTTATTAATTGATGATTTACCTCTCCAGAATTCCTTTGGAGAACAATAAATATATTTCATAATAATATTAATCAGTTGATTAATATACCGGCACCTAGCACTAGTTTACCCTTCATCGCAGATCTTACTAACCAGTTAGCTAATATTTCCTTGAAAGATTTATTTGTAATAGAATTTAACGCGTTAATCCATTTCACATCTGCGATATGTCTATGCTGCAGATTGTTACGTTTGTAATACATGTCATTTATAGGATATGCACCTGTTCTTGGTTAGTTTTGACTGTAAAGTCATATCTCAAGTCTGTTTCCAGGGCCGCAGCAATTATATCCTGAAAGATGTTTTTCTCCTAGTTATTTAGCCCACGTAGTCCATATTAATTTTGTCAATTTTGCTGCAATATCACCGCCTCATTGTTGTTTTAAAGCCATCACCTGATTTTGCAGAAATAATCTAAATTGTATTGTACCACATTGTGCACACTTACCGGCAACTGCTGATATAGTATTGCGTGTTGTAATTGTTGTTAAGTCGTTTGTGCTAGTACGCGTATTACATTTAACACAATATAGATCCATAATTTATGTATAGCAACATGAATGTAATTTTTTTTTCGGGGACAAAAGCACGTAAACGTGTTAAGCATCATGCAGCGCTACCAAATTCTATTCGTATGATTCTCATAGGTCCGTCTGGAAGTGGCAATACACATTTGCTACTTAATTTCATAATGGGATGGCTAAAATGGGAAAATTATATTTAGTTGCACCATCAGGTGATGATCAGAGGTTTTTTACTATGTTTTAAAAGACTTTAAATGAAAATGCAAAGACGATACAGGTATATGATGATAGTATTAATGTTATTACTGATATCAATGAAGCACCTGGTGTTGATTTTATTGATGGATCTATTAATAAATTTTAGTAGTGTATGATGATGTAATGCTGGATAAACAATCAACTCCTGCTAGAATATTTCCACGCGGTAGGCATACAAACACAGATGTGATCCATGTTACTCAGTGGTATACACAATTTCCCAAAGTGATCAGGGATAACTAAAATATTATTGCGGTGTTTAATGAAGTTGATACTAACACACTTAGAAATATTCATCAGACGTGGTTTAGGGTAGATATGGATATAATTCCTTTTAGAAATTTGTTTACTCATACTAATTCAATTCCAAGTGTTTTTGTAACAATTCATTTACGCGACCTGACATCAAGGTATCGAATAGGTCTTGATCAAATATAGAAAATGATTTAATTAGTAGCAGCAGAGAGGGTGCCACGTTGGATATGCGTCGAAAAGCAAACATTCACACCGGTAATAATTTAAACAAATGACAAAAACGAGACTATCGGTTAGATAGAAGCTTTGGTTTTGTGTTTTGACATTTTTATTTTTGTTTTCGTATGAGGCCTTAATTTAAAAAAATGAACGGCTCTATAGTTTGAGCAGATCATCCTCTCTGCTGCTGTCTTACAGGGTTCTAAGCACTAAAAATATAATGGTTCCCTACATCATGCAAAATGTGAATGTTTTTGGTGGCTCTGTTCCGCTGGTGACATTGACACCAGCTTACTATGTTAAATGGGTAAGCCAACACTGAATATACCAAACCATTACGAGGACTCTGGTTGTTCTATTATGTTCCTTATGCAGCAGAGAGAGAGAGAGAGAGAGAGAGAGAGAGAGAGAGAGAGAGAGAGAGAGAGAGAGATTTTCGATCCAAATGTGGACCATATTTATTCCATTCAAAACACGGGGATTCTTCCGTTTTGTTTTGTTTTATTTTCGTACGTTCCTAATGAATATTGTGGAACATCATCATTGATTTATATAGTACAGAAGCGATAGCCTCCTGTAGAAAAAATATCTGCATATCAACATTAATGCTCCGTGCACTCAGTTTAACATGCAATCAGTATTTGTTCATAAAAAGTGTTGATACTAACACTTTAAAAGCCTTGTCAGTTTCAATGCAAGTGATTAATATATTTATATATTCTTTCTTTCAGATATGGACCATATTGTTATTAAAATACAAAGACTGGTGATTTTTACATCTTTGGCATTGCCTATTCTTTGTGGAGCTGTCGGTGAATTTGCTGGTAAGATACGAAAGTTGTTCTTTTTCACATAGGAATTGGTATTGTCCACCTTTTCTTCTGAATCTTAAACCTTTTCTATATTTTGCTTTTTGAAATGGTTTACTAGTCAGTGTATCGTTCAGACAGTTTTGTTTTAGATATCAGACCAAAAATCTAAAGTCCGGTTCCAGAAACCGGGAATAGTTTTTTTTTAAATTAAACGGTCTATAACATTATGTTTACCGTTGTAATTTTTAGTGGGAATATAATGATAGATACACAAGGTTACTTTTTTGCGATACAAGACACGTTGGTGCATCGCAAATGATGTTGGCGGAAAAGAGGGCGGAAGCAGGGAAAAAGCTCATCACGCGCAATTGTGGCAATTGGAGTTAGTGAGTCAAGAATCTTTTGTTTAGTAGAAACATGCTTCCTGTATGCAATGCTTTAAATTTAATTATATCTGAGCTGCTCAGCAAGACCACAACTTTACTTGAGTGCGAATGTAGTCCATTAATTAAGAAATAGAGAAGGATTTCAAATGAGATACCAGATATAATTTAAATTGAAATACATGAGATCTTTGATATGGAAAAATTAGATTACTTGGTTGAGATTAGAGTAAATGATTTATATTTTTATTGCCAGCAGAAACGTCGGGTAAACAATATTTAGTACAGATGAACGGAAAGTAATAACGTAATGCACACATGACTCATAATATACTTAATCACTGATTTGCATCTTACAATTAATATTTAAAACAACGGTTCAACCGCCATATAAGTACCCAGAAGATTTATACATTTAAAATGGAAGGTTTAAAGAGATTACAGAAACAGTTTTCAATAGCAAAGTCTTTTTAGCAATGTAAAGTCTGCTCGTTGCTCTTGCCACAATACTGAAACTACTCTTCTAAAAGCATTTAATGGCATTCTCTGTGCTTGGCATAGTGAACAGATTACAGTCCTCACACTCCTTGACTTGTCTGCAGAATTTGGCACAATAGACCATGATATATTATTTCATCGTCTCCAGCATTTATTTGGCATTCATAATAAAGCCTTAATATTGTTCAAGTCATAACTAGTCAATAGGACAGCACTTGAATCTGCAAATGGAATATACTCCAGCCCAGTTGATATATGTTGTAGTGTTCCACCGGTGTCTGCTCTGGACCTGTTCTCTTCATTATGTACACTCAGCCGCTCTCAAATGTCATAGTGTCCAGTACCTAATCCAATTATACGCTTATTACACCTAAATACACAAGTTTAGCCATCCAACTGAAGTTGATACTACCACCCATTGAGTAGAGAGGTGCATTTATGATGTGAAATCATGGATGACTAGTAACAAGCTGCAGATGAATGATGATAAAACACAAAGACTTTCGGCATTCTCATCCTGTACCTCAAACTAGAAATACAAGCAACACCAATATTAAATTCACACAGTCAGTAGGAAACGTAGGTGTTACTCTAGACACTATTCTCACATTACCCCAACATGTTATGAACGTATGCAAGGCTGCATCTATTGAGCTGAGACGCATCCGATACATTCGCAAATATCTTTCAGTCAATTCAACGAAAACACTTGTATGTTCATTAGTAGTTTCAAGATAGGACTAATATAACTCAATTCTGTATGGTTCGTCTCAATATCTACTCCAGAAACAGTTCAAAACACAGCGGATCAGATAATCGTGAAAGTATCACGATCAGAGCACATAGCCCCATTGCTCTGTACCATACCATGGCTATCAATTCGACATAGAATCAAACACAGCATTTGTTCTCTGTACTACGTTTCACTGCCAATCTCCAGTCCAACATACCTATCCGGCCTCATCCATGTATACACACCAGCAAGATACTTACACTCCTATTCCGACAATCGCATATTCCTGATGTGAAAACAAAGTCATATGGACAACGTTATTTTGCATACTAGGTCCCAGCAATGTGAAATTAGACACAAAGACACAGTGATTGGTTTCAAGAGTGCTCTCCAAGTTCACATTTTCAACTGCACGAACAAACTTCAACAACTAATAATATTTTGGAACTTAAACATTTTTGGCAATTGTTATATTACCCGATTTCATGGTTTTTGCTTTATGTTTTTCTGTATTCATATCGTAATTGATGTTATATAGCTCTTTGATATTCTAAAGAGTAGGCGCTATACACTATACAAAATCCTCATTATTATTATAATATATATATATATATATATATATATATATATATATATATATATACTTTGATGCTCAGGAGTTTGCTTATCCAGTGACAGATTTGTCCAACATAATACATGGTTTAACACGGTTAAAAAAAAAGTTTGAATGACTGTTCATTTTCTTGTTAGGAAGTTGGTTGGAAAATTGGTGTATATCTCTGCATTCATATATACAAGTGTGAATGTTGTAAATCTTGCGGGACTATTTCAGGAATAGACGCTTGTCACTAATTTTGTTGGCTTTCCTTTTTTTCGTTTACAATAGTCATTATTCAAAACCTTAGTTCTTCGTCCTTTTCCGTTTATGATCATTATCACAGTGACATACAAAATCGCTTTTTAAACACGTCTGGTATTTATATGTAACCAGATTTTGTTGCAGAAAAGTTTATCATTTATGATCGAGTGTAATGGAAACGATAATATGACGGTTACATGGAATTTCGAATATAGCCGGTTTTGTAATTTTGTCACTGACAATTTGTATATTTAATGTGATCAACTAGTATTTAAGGTTAAAGCATGCTTTGTCTGCTTGGGTTTGATTTCAGTCATTTCGTGTTGAGACATTTACATCGTTTTGCTAGAGGGTTACAAATATTGACACGTTTTGAAAACAGTACAGTGATGTCAAAAGCAAACTGCTTCATCTTATAATAGTGAGATATTTCGAGATTTAAAAAGACCAAACCATGCCTTCCCTCTTTAAACCCTCATACCGGCTTTTCTTAACTTAAATTTGATAATGGAATACTAAAGCCGAGAAAATATTTTCTTTAACGAGAGCCGCGTCTCAGCGTTTCAGCGTTCAACAACATTCAATACGATTCTAAGGTATGCATACTGTTAACTTCTACTAGATAAAGGGTATTCAACACGCGGCCAGCCAAGCAGTTTCCTGTGACTCGCTAAATGATTGGTGTTGCATGGTGGGCCATCGAAACTATTCTCATGCGGCCTTCAAATTGGGTTGAGTTTGAGATTCGTTTATCATTTCATATATAGTAGATATTGAAACTTGTTGACCATTGCGTGGATAAACATAGCCATTGCTATGTTTTTACAGTTACTTTCGCAGTCATTTTAGTCACTTTAGTCACCTGACTTAATCTACAGATAGCGTTGATTTGGCGTTTACACCGATAGTATAGACTAATACAGGGACCCTGAGTGGCCGAGTGAAGCATTTAGGTCTACTGACAACTGCCATTTTAACTTTGTCAGCATAGGTTTGATTCTCGCGCTCGGCCAATGTTGGTACGTTGGCTGATGCTTCTAGTGACTCGTTAGTTCTTTCCGTGGTTTCACCATTTAATCTGGTTGCCATGTATAGCCTATAGTTTGCTAAAAAAAAATGGCGATACACTGTATGAATACAGCAACAATGATAACAACAACAACAACAACAACACGTATTACATACAAATTACCACAAGGAAATGTTCCACACCTTGTTAACGATACACCCATGTAATAGTTACAGACGCCAGCACATACTGTTTCAGAAATTTCAGAATATCCGTAAACTCAGATTTCAGACATGTAAACATCGGTTTCACTATATTATCATCTCTTTGTTAAATGCTTAATTTTTATATGAAAGAAAAAATTGCATCTAATAATGTTCAATCGCACTCATAGATTTTATTTTTGCTTGAGCCTTGAGATGTAACATTGGATGAAGTAATAGAAAACTCATATATTATATCCATAACTGATCAATAACTACGACAACAGTACCGGACTGCTTATGTCTCCTGTTTCCTTCACAGCATACAAATAAGAAGTAATCGAGCCTATCTTTGTTCGTACACGTCATTTCAAATTAGCATACATTGTCACATAAACGAATGCAGAAAATATACATTCCACACACTATTGACATCATGTAGCGACTTTATATGTTTGTTTATAACTACGATTTTACTATTCAGGTAAACCATTTTGTATATCATACAAAATAAACATTTATTTAAAGCAAAAATGAGATACTCTCATGTAAATCCGATCACTTGTGGCAAATTAGGTTTAACGATTTCAATCGTAGAAACAAAATGATAACATTACATTTTTTATTTTATATAGTGAATATTGCATATGGTAAACCAACTGCCCAATCATCTACTTACATCGGTATCAAAGAATATGGTGACACACCAGGTTACCCATATAATGCTTCCTTAGCTGTTGACGGTAATACAGACACCAACTTTAAGAGTGATGGATGTAGCCACACAGATTTAAATAGTAACAGTGCCTGGTGGGAAGTGGATCTACTGGATCTTTACAATGTTTTAAACATTACTATTTACCAAAGATCTGATGGTTTGTATAAATTGTTTTCATTGGGTTAAGTTGAGAGTGTGATACTAAGATTGAATGGTTGCGTTGGAAAAATTATTGAAGGCATATTAATTTTGTTTTAATGATATTAGCGCATAGAATTGAAACACCTATAGTGAACAAGTAAATTGCATAACCTAATTCGTATTTCATAAGAATCGAAAGTTCATGAAGTGTAAAAAAAAATGTAGTGTTTATCGGATGATAACTTATCTATGCTTAAGAAATGAAATCATGGACAAAATTAAAACTCACAGGATTGTTGTAAAATCTAAATTACATGTAACACTTGATTTCAGCCGCTACTTTGTTTTAAAAATACTAAATAGAAAATTCAGCCCAAATTTCATGCCAAGGTTAATTCCATTGAATTGAAATACTTTGTTTCATGAAAACGAAGGGCATATTGATTTTACTAGGAACATAAACATTTAGTAAAAATAAGTTTTAAATTAGGAGGATTGTCTTCAAACTTAACAGACATTACATATATCAAATTATTATTCAATTTAGGTTATTGATTTTGATTGAATTCCTGCTCAACAGTCCTACATTTTGTATCCATTGTATGTTACATTACATTTTATATGAGAAACCAACTCTGGAAAGTACAACTCCAAAGGGATTGAGTATGAACTGGAGATTTTTCTTTCACAAATCATAATTGACATTACTTTGTACATGCCATTTCAGATTGTCTGACAGTGAATATTCTCTCTCTCTCTCTCTCTCTCTCTCTCTCTCTCTCTCTCTCTCTCTCTCTCACACACACACACACACATGAGTACGTAACCAGCATTAGGGCGACACATGTCACAGAGCAGCATTAGGGTGACAGAATTACATCATGTTGTGTTATTAAACTGCAGCACGTATTTGTATATGAATTCATCAAAATGATTTATAATTCCGATTATCAAGCTTAAATATTCATGTTTCAAACAGAAAATAATATTTACAAATGAAAACACACATGTGTCGCCTTAATACCGTGTCGCCTTAATGTCAACACACAACTGTGATGGTCACAACAACTTTATGGCGACAGACTCTTCACACACATATTCTGTCTTGTTTAGCATTAAGGCGACATTTTTACTAAATGCAATATTGTTATCCCAAACAAAATATTAAACTAAAATTATATATTAAGATGATCAGATTAATAAATATATGCCATTTACAACTGTCATACGTATGTTTATCCGCATCGCTATGGCGTTATAATCTTCACACACATATTCTGTCTAGTTCAGCATTAAGGCGACATTTTTTCTAAGTGCAATATTGTTATTCCCAACAAGATATTAAACTAAAATTATATATTAAGATGATCAGATTCATAAATATATGCCTTTTACAACTGTAATACGTATGTTTATCCGCATCGCTATGGCGTAATAATCTTCACACACATATTCTGTCTAATCCAGTATTAAGGCGACAGTATTTGTAACTGTTCTATTGTTAAACCAAACAAAACAAAGGAATACAATTACAGTATATTTTCAGATTATCAAAATCATAAATATATGCCTTTAAAATTCAACGTCTGCTCATCTATTTCCAAAAATGTTTTTTTTTATATTATTTTTTAAAATGTCATATTCAGTTAATACACTATAAGACCGAGGCCGCACTATTGTTTTCAAGCCATACTATTTTTTTAATTCCTTCTTAAATGTGTGTTCATAAAAGTACCAATGAGTAGATGAAAACAACCCCCCTCCCATCCCATATATTGAAGTGTCCTCAATTAGAAATATGCTTCAAATGAGCTAATAACCGGCATGTTTAATCGGGTTGATACAAATATATTTTAGTGCAATATATCCATTAATCACTAGAAGCAATCAAATGTACTTATTTCATGTTCTAAACGTTTGCTCCAATATTTATCACAGGCTGAATTAGCACGTTTCTTGCAGCATCCTGCGTGATAATGAAAAGTGTCTACCTATTATGACCAGTATGTGTTTGTGTACATTCACATAGAAAATATAGCCGTAACTGATACTTCTCCATCTCAGAACAGCACTTAAAAAGGTGAACAAAACAAGATTTTTTTAAGAAAAAATAGCATGTCTATTGTTGGATTTTAACTCCATTCGATAATATGAGTAATGCCTTATATACGTATAGACCATTAATGTGTTTTTTTAAAGGGTTGTATATTACGCTTTCCCTTACGGGTTACTGCCGTCTCACCTCTGTCTGCGTAGGTTCGAGTCTAATGTAGTTATGTCAGAAGGCTTGCCAGTAGCTTCTCGTGGGTCGGTGGTTCTTTCCGGTGGTTTTCCCCATGTTCTTCTTCCAATAATACTGGCTGCCATGTATAGCCTATTGCGTGCTGAAAATTGGCGTTAGGATCTATAAAAAAAAAAAAACTCACACAAACTTGGTTACATATAGAATATGTAAATTTCTTGGTCAAAATGTTCTCAATATATATATATATATATATATATATATATATATGTATATATATATATATATATATATATATATATATATATATATATATATATATATATATATATATATATATATATATATATATATATATATATATATATATATATATATATATATTGACGAGCAGTGAAAATTCGTATTCCAATAGAGTGAATTATCAAGATTATTACGGTCTATAGTAAAATAAAGATATGATATTTTCTTGGTACAAGTGAATAAAATATATATTTCATTAAGTGTATTTTAACAATTGACGAAGTAAAAAGTTCATTTCATATTGAATATCGATTGTTTAAAACTCTTTTAATTTTCAGGTCAATATTATTAAATGCATCTAAAAGTAACCACTTCGTGTCACACAAAGTGCTTAAAAAGAATTAGGTACTTTTAGTTACATTTAAATTTGAAATTTGCTGAGTTACAGATACGAAACATTCGCTATGAGGAACGAACTATGAGGTTTTCACCGGCGAGATTAAATATATCGTTTATTTACTTATTCATTCAGACCAAGCAAATTTTATTTTAATTTTATGCTCAGATGTATTGATTAGAAATCTTATAAGATTGATAGCAGATTTCTTACTGTATCCCATGAGCAGCACAGTTGGAGGGGCTTGGGGGTTGGGTTGGCCGAACTTTGGGAGAGGGTGCAAAGATTCACTCCCATAAGACCCAAATTATATATCTGGGCCCTGGTTGATTTATTATTTACCCAAATCCTCGTTTGCAAGATCTAGCTGGTGTTTTGAACTCCATATGGGCTAGACCCATAAGTGGATTGGGGGAAGAGTTAAGACTAGAACTGGTGGATCAGCTGACCTTTGTTAAGCCTCCTCCCACACTTCTGCAAAAGCCCCGATTCTACAATCGGGCCATGTAAAATAAATAGATTTATTTGTTGCCAAAAGCCAACCCGAACCTTGTATATAAGCTTGGTTGGCAAGACAACTGTGTTTATCTTGTTTTGTTTTTGGGAGGCACCAGATAGATGCCCCCACCCCTCATTGAATACATTTACTTTTTATTTTGAATTTTGAATTTCCGGCAAAGTCCGGTGTACTAAGTCTTAATTTTTTTGGAAAAAAATTACCAAAAAATTAAAAAACCTATTGTTTTTAATGGCTATTATATTGTGTCGATCTTTGTCCCTTTTATATTTATTTCTTTTGAGAACGACTGTGTTCGAGACGGGTCCGTACATTTATTAAATTTAAATTGTACATTAACCGCCTCGAGTTTGGTCGTCTCCATTTATTTATATTTAGACTCTTAATTCTTTTCTAATCGTTTATTTGGCCCCTTAAACAGGGCTCTCTGTGTAGTTCTCTCTCTCTCTCTCTCTCTCTCTCTCTCTCTCTCTCTCTCTCTCTCTCTGTGCCTAACGAATTAATCTTTTAGGAAGAAAATAAAAACTTGGAACATATAGAATACTTTCTTCTTCTTCTATTACACCGCTGGGCGGCTCCCGCACTGCACAAAGAACCCATATGAAAGGGTACCTTAAACAATTTCGGAAAATCTTTAAAAGTAGTAATAAATAAATAAATAAATAAATAAATAAATAAATAAATAAATAAATAAATAATAGTCTGGAGAAGTACAATTTTCTTTAATTAAAAAAATGTATGGACCTCCACTTGAGCACAGTCGAATTCAATATGAAATAAATAGACAATGCGAAGAACGACACGGAAAAAAATACAAGTTATAAAACAATCATTTTCTTTCCCTCCCTCCTCCCCCCCCCCAAACAAAGATAGTACACCGTAGTTCGTTCAAAACGAAAAATCAAAAAAATGTATATAATTTTGTTTTTGATTTTTTAAAAATAATATATATCAAATGCCTATAGCAACAACATAAATAGCGTAAAGGATATCTCTTGCCAAGGTCGACAAAATTAACTGGGGAATGAATTTTGAGATTATATGAATAAAACCTACTCGGATGATCAACCCAGGAAACACTAAATATACAATACCCCTCAAAGTTTAACTACATAAACGGAAATTTTAGAAAGAGGAGAAAAAATATATATTTAAAAAAACCACCAAACTACATATCGGGAGGAACACACCAACGCATGAAAACTTTGTTACTTTGTTTAAGAAAATGGGGGCTGGGATCTGTATGGTGCCTGCCACCCCCACCCCCCAAAACAGATGTGTGAATAATATAAATTCCAAACAGAAATTTAGTTTTTTCACATTCCCAAAGGACCCTAAAAGGAGAGCTGTATGGGCGATCAAATTAAAGAGAGAAGGCTATATGGTAACTCAACACACCAGGTTGTGCCAGAGACATTTCGAGTTTGAATATTTCTCTAAAGACCCAAGAGCAGCGCCATTTTTGTCAAAATCTGACGAGTCCTGTTCATCTTTGTCCCACGAATCTATCATTTAAGGTTGGATGTTAATGGTATATTCTACTTCGGTAATGTTATTGTTGTTGTTGTTGTTGTTGTAGGGTTTAACGTCATTTTTTCCAGCACACGATAGGCTATAAATGGCGGCTAGTATTAATGATGGAGGAAGAACCCGAGAAAAACCCCGGAAAACACACCGACCCACGAAAAGCTACTGGCACGCTTTCTCACGTACCCCATAGGCCGAATCTGAGACTCGAACCCGCGTAGACAGAGGTGAGATGGCAGTGATCCAAACGCTTTAGACCACTCGGCCACTTGGGCTATCTGGCTGATTCACCAAACTTCTGATTCGGACCATGATAAATATTATTCAGTTTTGTACAGGATTTAAACGTGAAATTTAAAATTGTTGTTAAAGATGATTTTCTCATTATGTCCGAACCCAAGTAATTCGAGCAGTTCAAATATGTATTTAAGGTAACAAAATCCCGTTAGTACGCGTGATCATGGTGTAGTTATATATAATGAAATGACGTAAACATTATTTTTTTGCATCGGCAATTTAGTAGTGAAATATTTTTTAAACTTCTCGTTCAACTTTAAATAGTTTGCTTTATTAAGAACTAATAAAATTACGAAAACACTAACACATAAGAAGAAATAGACTAAACGATGTTAAACTCAGTAGCGACAGTATTTCCCGAATATGCGTCAATGCTGTTTTTTTATCGAGATCAAGTATCATTCACTATTAGGCTGGAGCTCTTTCATATATAAAACTTCACATCATGTTCTTTTTCCCCAATTAAAATATATCAAATAATTTTGAAGACCAGAGCAAAAGGGACAGATGTCTCTTCTGTTTCGTTAAGTACAGATGCTGAGTTGATCAAATGGAAAACTTGAAAAGTTACAATTTTTTTAATTTTAATAAGTTATTAGGTTAAAGAAAGACAACAATAAATAAAACCTTAACAACAATGTGGCGACATCTCACAATTATTACATAGGATCCTTCTACCTGTTATCTATGGGACGAGTTCTCCATAATTCATTATCAACAATGCCGGTGTGTACAGTGTCTCAAATGACGTCACTTCCGCTATTTGTGAGGGGGAGGGGAAGCGTGTTGTTTTATTCAAGACGGATCGGGATATATGATCGGTTTTTCATACATTTCTTCGTAACGAGTAAGAATGAAATGTTCAAATTTTCAGAAAGTGAACAATATACATATAGCAAATAATATAAAAAATTGGAGCGAATTTCATTTTTGCATGTTTGTCCCTTTTAATTCACTTGTAACTGACAAGCCTAATTTGGATCAGAAAATTGATCCAATTGAAAACGAATTTCCTGATATATTTCAAGCTTGTGCAGTTACCAGAGCTATGACAAAGGAAATGTATGGTGTACTTTGCGTACACTTTTAACCATGTTCTAGAGTGTCTCTCTCTCTCTGTCTCTCTCTCTCTCTCTCTCTCTCTCTCTCTCTCTCTCAAATTAAAGTCTGAATCATGTAAGGTGTATGCGAAGAACATGTCAGCTACCACAAAGCTTGTCTTCCCTTTATAATTCGTAATTTAAAATGAAAATATTACCTAAAGATGGTGTTAATGAAGGATAGCCATCTTACAATAAAGCATTCTTTAGAGGAATAATATAAGAGGAAAATCTAACAACATGGAGCACATAATTAAAACCAAATAAACTCCTCATCATATAAGACACCGAACTAAGGGTGTGATGAAGAAATAATTTGTCAAGAGCAAGCGACACGTATTTTAAATAAAATGGAGGTAATATGATGCTAGAGACGAAATTAAAGTAGGGGTAACATTAAGAACAGCGAACATTCTTAGGAATCAATTTAAACGGATCGAAGGGAGCCGACTCGAGCTGGGCTGGGTAGGTATATTACCAACAGTTCTTTCATTACGAGTCTGGATTATGCTTCCGCCGTTTTCTACAATTTTCTTGTCCACCGAAGTAACCGTGTGAATCGTACATCTATTAAAAAGAAACGAAAAGGCAAGCTACAAGCCGCCGTTATTGTTACTATGAATTCTCCCTAAATATTTAAGTTCATGTCTATCGTGTATGAATCCATTTTTATATATATGTATAATTTTATACTTATATATAGTAGCATTCAGACAGCAAGTTTGATTATTAATAATATAATGATAGAATAGTTAGCATTTTATCGAAATTTGAATTCCATGATCCGATCGTTGGTGACTTGGGTGTATACTATGCCATGTTATGTTCAAAATGCAAATGACATTGTTTTCCAGTTGCTATGGTGTGAAACCTCCCAGTCTATATACGCAATTCTAGCCGCATGCATGTTATATAATATGCCGTGTTTATGCTGTGTGAGATATTATAGCAAGTAACTGAGTTACCTGAAACCGCGTAATTACAAACGATTGTGCATGTTGTAGCTAACAATAATAATTTTAGGTGAACAAATCGTGCATTTGCCTGTTTCTTTCTTCAGGTAAATAAATGCATAACTTTGTTACAGGCAGGAACACACACACACACACACACACACAGACACACACACGGTATTTTTTCCCCCTTCTTTCAGTTAATATAATGGATATACTAGGGTAATATTTGTCATAAATAGGATGAAGTATATTTGTTTAAGCTATAGGAAAGCTGAAATTATTTATTTTTAAATTCCAGGCATCAATCATCCTTGAAAATTAAATTGTTGGTCTCATCTAAAAATGGCACGCATTAATACATACATACACAACATAACTGGGCAATAACGTAACCTCTTTATTAGTAATGTTCGTCTTCATTGTGGGGCAGAGTGTGGCTAAAGCACTCGCCTTTACCGATCCCTGCCATCACACTTCTGTCCCCTGGGTCGGTGGTTCTTATCCGGATTTTCACGGGTTCTTCCTCAGCCAATTATACTGATCACCATGTATGTCCGGTCTTGTGCGCAGACTTCACGTTAAACCCAAAGCTACAGCTGTCGTAGACGCAACAGTAATAAGAAAAATAACGGTATCAGACGTAGTTGCCGCTTAAAAATCAATATTTGTGTAAAATTGTGATATCGATTTACCAATTATTGATTCACATGGCATTGATATGGACGCTAGCACATAGTGGCAAGGGGAGGAGAACTTACCCCTACCCTGGAATTCACCTCTAAACAATTTTTGGCCTACGTCCGTAAAATGTAATAGTTGACCACTACGTATTTGCTAAACGACTCACTCCCCACCCCCACCCCCACCAGTAAAAATAATTCTGCGGGCGCCATATGTATTGATGTTAAATATATTTCTCGTGTATTGTAAACAAACATCAGACACTGAAACTTGAGTAGATTTAACGGGGATTTGTGTAGACTAGCAATGCATTTATTTTGGACTTATTTATCAACTAAGGAAGTCGATACCGAAACCAGGGTGGAGTAGGTTTGAGTCAGCAAGATCAATAATACATTACTGCAGCTAAGTCTGCATTATCAAACTCGGCCAATGTGCAGATGTTGTGATGTCTGCAGTTATTAATAACCTTGAAACCGGATTTACCCGCCTTATTGTATATGCTTGTAGCTACCATGAAAAGGATGCACTAGTGACTAATGTCAGTGTCAGTCAGACATAGAAAGGTTTAGAATTTTCCTAAGTTTTCCATGAAGAAGTGTTGTCAGAGTGGATTATGAAAACTTTCCCACTGTGATATTTATGTCATATATTATGCCCCTAGCAACCGGGATGTGGAGGGGGAGAGTACACTAATGAAAGCATGCATGCATATGTAGAAATGCCTTCACTGTCACTATCACGCTAATACTAAGTTACCTAGATCATTAAGTCCAATGATTCTAATTGTACACATAATAGTAGAGAGCGATCACGAGCCCTCGAGTAATAAACACTTGGGTCTCTCCTAGTTTTTGCGTTACGGCTACCTGCCCCCTTCCCACGTCGGGCATGATTGTACCTTAAACACTGTTTAGCTGTACAGATTGTGAAATAATCCAATCTAAGATAAGATAACGTAACAAACTCTTAACGATCAGAGTTGTTCAGTTTGATACATAGTGGAGATGGACGAATAAAGGTAGTAACGACGCATTACAAATTCATTTTTGTAACCATGAGAACGAAAACGCTCAGAGGAATTTAGTTGTGACAACGTCCGAAAAATATATGGTAAAAAAAAAACTCTGTGCTACGATACATAATAGTCGTACCGGTAGCTATGTCTTGGCACTGAGGTGCTACCATAGAGGTTAGGACTTAGGCTGGGGTTTCCTGGGAGGGGGTAACACCTCTGGCTGGTTAAGCAGTGGTACACCATCGTAGACAACTCGCCGACCTTTGTCCCCACTTGACACTCAGCTCTCACATGTGGCTCCAAGAAGATGCGACATACAAAGAGGTCACATCCCGGGAAACTGCATCGATTGGCCGGCTAAACCAGGCTGAGGGTAGCCGGCGGGTATTAAACCCTCGGTGCGTTAGGCTTTGTCTACCTAGCATGTGAAGACTGGATTCGGTAGCCTGCACGGAGGAGCCAACAACAGCTCTACGGGAAGACAGGCGATTCCCAACAATGTGCCATGGAGCGCTAAGAGCACGACGAGACAAGTACCCTACACTGGCTATCAATTCGATACAGAATCAAACCCAAAATGTGTTCTCTGTGCTATATTTCACTGACAGACTCCAGTCCAACATACCTATCCAGTCTCACCCATGTGTATACACCAGCTAGATACTTACGCTCTTCTTCTGATAATTGTATACTCATTGTTCCCACGGTGAAAACAAAGTCATATGGACAACGTTCTTTTGCATTCCAGGGCCCGGTGACATGGAACGAATTGCCCATTGAAATTAGACACAAAGACACAGTGGTCCCTTTTAAGAGTACTCTTAAAACTCACTAGTTTTGACTGCAGGGACAAACTTAAGAGATCTAATCATGTTTTGTATCTTGTATGTTTTCAGCATGTTTTTATGTTTTCCAATTTCATTTTTTTGTCATTTGTTTTTCTGTAGTGTTGTCATATCATTATAGATGGTGTAAAGCGCTTAGAGCTTCGAAAGATTAGGCGCAATACAATGACCTCATTATTATTATTATTATTATTATTATTATTATTATTATTATTATTATTATTATTATTATATGGTTTGGTCACACACACGAAATGATAATGAAGACATGTCTTTAGCGTAATCCACGTAGGGGCGATAGTACCAATAGTCGATAGCATATCCATCTGATGTATCGGACGCTCTCTAGTAATAAATTAATTAATTTCGACTGACCTTGGTATACGGATCTATTAATGACCTTAATTTTGTTTATTGCTGATGCATGCGTTGAAAACAGCATCACCCCAAGGCAATGGCAACTGCAGTAAACGTTATCGCGAGGAGCATATCACACAAAACTGACTTGTTGTTGTTGTTGTTGTTGTAGGGTATAACGCCAGTATTAATGGTGGAGGATGAACCCGGGAAATACCAGTAAAGAACAGACTGACAAGAAGCTGCTGGCAAGCTTTCTCACATACCCACATTGGTCGAATCAGAGAATGGAACCTGCGCAAACAGACGTGAGATGGCGGTGATCCTTAATGGAGAGTGCTCCAGACCACTCGGCCACTCATGGCCGCTACTACCCCCCCCCCCACGGTACTTACTAACATTTATAACAGAATTGTGAGAAACTGAGAGTGACATAAAATCTAGAAATAACTGCTGTAATACTTTTTTTAATCTTAAATGTCCTTAATTTTAAAAATATTACAAAAATGCAAATGTCCTCAAAAAAATTTGGGATTGACATTCAAATGGACATAATTTTTATACTTATTGCTCCCTATCTGAGGACAAAAAAATGAAGATGGTTTGAGATGATGAAGTGAATCGTACTTTTCTGTCCACTGTTAATTTCCATATTAATGATGCTCACATTTATGTTGAGCTTGACAGGCAGACATACTATGATGAATAGAAAAATCATTTTCATTAACTACAAGTAACTCAATTTCTCTTGCAAAGTAAAAGAAAGAAATAGTGTGTTAGAAACGTGTACTTTATTCAACTGCCTGTTATGTGAAGGGAGACACAGAAGTGTCAAATGGGATGCATGAATTTGAAAATTTCAACATAGAAATAAAAACAGTAAGACACATTTGATGAAACATTTAGCATGTATATATATATATATATATATATATATATATATATATATATATATGCATGACTTTAGTTTGGCAACTGACAGTTCATACCACAATTAGATTTTAAAAAGACATGAAATTCAATCACATAACATCATTCAAGAAGAAACAAAAATCATCTGATGTTGCTAGTCAGTTGTGACTGTACTAGTAGTGGGTCATTATCAAAAAATGGAGGGATTTGAAATTTAAAAAACTGAAACATAAATCAACTGGAAAGAAACCTTTATTGGAACAAAAACATTGTTTAAACATCACACGATGTAAATCTAATAAAATTCCAGCTTAATTCAACACAAGTATTTTGTAAACAAGACAAAACAATAGATGGTAACCACCAAATGTCAGTGATGTTACCTTTTTAAAATGCCCATTTCTGATATGTATTTTTCTTTTTGTAGTCATTTATTTTGTTTTATTCTGAAAAAGAGTTCAAATGTGTAACAAATAATCCGATTTTATTTAGCTGAATTAAAAATAAAATACTAAATTAACATTAAAATACCCTGTTAAGGGAAAAAAAGTAAAATTTTAAGATTTTTAATTCATATGATGACAAAATTAAGAAAAGCTCAATAGAAATTTAAAATGTATTTGTTTTAAATACATTTATGTATTTATTATCAAAAAAGGTTTTGTCATTATTCTATTTCTTGTTTTGTCAAAATTGATAAAAACTCGCAGTAACATCACTGACAAAAGGTAACATCACTGACAACTTTGTAACATCACTGACTTTTACATCTATAAAGACAAAATGGTTAACATTTTTATGGTTGAAACTTTGTATCTTTAGTCAATATCAACATTTTATGCCAGATAATACAGATATTATGACTTACAGCTAAGTTTAGACAATTTCTTTATCTAACAGTGACAGCAATGACAAGGCATGTAACATCACTGACATAATCATTCATATGTGATATCTTTCATAAAAACTGGAACATTATATTGCAAATGTCACAGCAAAAAGCATAGCTTCTTAAAAAGTTTTGTAATTAAGTACTAATAATTGAAAAATGCCTTTTATTTTGAAGTTCTGCTTTTTACTGTGATGATTAACATATTTACGTAATTTGAAAGTATTTGTGTGCTACCTGCATTAGAACTGCACCATTAAAATATATGAAGTACAATAAAACATAAAGCCTGGGACTTTGACCTTAAATTTCAATAATATATCTTATTAGTATCACTTATATATTTTACTGGAGCAATCCTTACTTTCCAAATAAAAATAACCACAAAAATCAATCAAAGAACCATTAACAAATCCAAACTTAACATAATAAAGTAAATATAGTTTTTAAGAACAAACACAAATTTGTTCACTTTAGTTCTCTTTCAGATAGTCAAGTATTTTCCCCCAAATAGCTTCATCGATGGAGTAATGTCTTCCAATTTTTATAGGCTCAGAGATGATTGTAAGGACACGCTCCATATTGTACCAACATTCATCAACGAGTGTCCGTGGCCAGAAAAATGGGCTGTTTGTTGTGCCTCTTCCCACTCTGTGCATGCATCTTACATATACATCTGTATCCTCTGAATCAATTACTAATCCTGGGTATGGCATATTGTCATACAAAACTACTACATATTGTCCAATTAACTGACTAGGGGTGCATCTGATTTAAAATGATTGATCAGTTCCATTTTTCTGGTTTTCACTCAATCCTTGTTCATTGTTTTCAATATTTTCCTCTACATTATCTGTTGCCATTTCTTTGTTTTCACTTGTTATGTTTGATGCCATTTCATTGTTTTCACCCGTTTCATTTGTTGCCATTTCATTGTTGCCATCTGTTGCCTTTGTTGTCATTTCATTGTTTTCACCTGTTTCATTTGTTGCCATTTCATTGTTTTCACTTGTTAGGTTTGTTGCCATTTCACTGTTTTCACCTCTTTTATCTGTTACCATTTCATTGTTTTCACCTGTTGCCTTTGTTGCCATTTCATTGTTTTCACCTGTTTCATATGTTGCCATTTCATTGTTTTCACCTGTTTCATATGTTGCCATTTCATTGTTTTCACCTTTTTCATTTGTTGCCATTTCATTGTTTACACTTGTTACATTTGTTGCCATTTCATTGTTTTCACCTGTTTCATCTGTTGCCATTTTGTTGTTTTCACTTGATGCCTTTGTTGCCATTTCATAGTTTGCACATGTTACATTTGTTTCCATTTCTATTTCATGGTTTTCAAATTAATTCTGTTGCTCATTTGCTTGATCTTTGCTTTCAACAGTTTCATCTATAGGTTCAGATAGAGTGTGTTTATTCTCTTCTTCTCTCTTCGGAAAATCCTTCTTTGGGAAATCTCTCTTCTGGAAATCCTTCTTCGGGATATCCTTCTTTGGGTAATCTCTCTTCGGGAAATCTTTCTTTGGAAAATTGACTTTTGTTAGTTCATGCTGTTCATGAGGATCTGTAAATCTACAACGGCAGCTGATGTCTCTCACATAAATTACTCCAGGGCATTCTGCTTCATAAACTATCTGGTGGATCTTTTGTGTGCCAGGTACTGTCTTTAATTTGCTAGGGATCTTTTTCTGCTTCTGTTCTATCATATCATCTTGGACTTCATAAAGTACTACATTACTCTGACTTTCTCTCAGTGCATCAACAAATTCTTTTGCGTTTGTAATATCTTTTCCATGTAGGACATATCTGTTGGCTGTACGTTTAATAGCCCCTCCAATTCCATTAGGTGCCCCTTTCCCATGACCAGATTCATGGAAGTTCCATGTTCCACTTTTAAGTCCTCTTTCGCTTAGTTCCTGGGTAAACAAGAAGAAATTGTTCTTTTGTCTGTACTGCGTTGATGGACCGTCACTAAAGAAATGAATGGTGTCAATTAAAGGATATTTCTCCTGAATCTCAGTAAGCACTGGATCTAAGTATGCCCAAATAGCTGCTGGACCATGCTTTAATGAATCTGATACTGTGCAGAAGGATATGGGATTCTTTTGATCTTTCATGTGGTAAACACCAGTGTGCAGAGTGATTTGAGATTTTGAGGCACCAAAATGCATACTCTGAATTTCTGTTGACATCTTTGTTAAATAATTTTCGGCAAAGTCTACATGTATAAGTACTTCATTTTCATTTAGGCTTTCTTTCAGTTCTGTGTAGTACCTCATTTGAGATGTTATATTAAATATGTGCCGTTTGAATCTAACCATCTCTTCATCAAACCTTTCAACTAACTGCATTAGTTTTCCTTGCTGTTTTTCTTTTACTGTAATGGTTATTTCTTTTTTCTCAGATTTTACAGACCGAGTTTCTCGTTTAGTTGTCCATTCAGTCCATTCTACATTTTTAGTGTTGTCACTTTCTTTCTTCACAAGGCTACGACCTCCACACGTAATGCAATCATTGTACATGCAATTTTTATCTTCAACATCACACACTGCCAAGGAAACAAGTTCTCTCATATCATTTGACTGCAATAGTTCCATGGAGTTGAGAGACTGTATAAGAAGTTTAATGTTCTCATGAAGTTTGCAAGCACACGTATCTCTGTCTTTTTCTGTTGGACTTACTACCCAAAATGGCTTTAGTCGACAAAAACTGGTATAACTGATCTTTGTTTCGTTGTGTTCTTGAAGAAATTTCTTATGAAGATTTGTTAGGCTGTCAACTAAAATTCTCTTTTGCATCTTGACTTTTAGTCTTGTTATTGTCTGTTTCACTCCTGGTGTCAATTTGCTAACATCATCTCTCTCGAAGAACGTTCTTATTTGTTTTCCTAATCTGATCGTGAGGCATTTTTTCTTTTTTCTTTTTCCATGGGAGTTGGACACACCTAGTTCTTCGCTTGCAAATTCAAGTAAACGTGATCTTTTTATTAGGCGTCCAGCAGCAATACTTATGATGTGATTTTTCTCTTTACGGTTTCCTTTTTGGTATTTCTTTCTTATTTCTTCAACTAATGCACTGCTGAATGCTAGTTGTTTTCTGACCTTTTCTCTTGTCTTTGGCAAAGAAAAATTTCGAAGAAGGGCTTTTGTTTTGCTTCTTGGAGTGGCACCATCTTTGTGTTTTTCTCGAATCCACCTTTGTTTGTACATATTTACTCTCTTTACCAAGTTGTCAACCTTTTTCTCGAGTTTTGCATTATCTCTGTAACACTGATTTTTCTTTTTTGCCTTATTTTTTCTGTCTGCTTGCATTTGTCTGCTATGCCCAGGATTTTGTGGTGATTCCAATCGATTGCTTGGTCCTGGAATAGGTATGTGATCATTTAAGTGTTCATGTTGACTTCCATCAGGTAAAGTTGGAGGTGTAACAATCAATTCTAAGGCCTCATGTTCTTTGAGTTTTCGTCTATGATTAAGCTGGTCCAGTCGCCATTTTCTTCTTGTATGTCGTTGGTCTCTGTCTGACATTTCAGCAATTGTTTTTCTCTTTCCAACACTTTTATCTGTTTCATACTTCTGCCTCGATTTTGCCAGGTACTCAGCTCTTCTTTGTGGGTCACGATCACGTCTCTCACGATATCTCCGCTGTTTCTCTGCTTTAGAAAGTGGCTTATTTTTCTGAAAAAATAACAGAACTTGATATACTCAAAGTTTTAATGGCTGTTATTTTAAATGCAATGCTTCTTTCTTTGTTAACATTGTTTACATGTATGATAGTTGTAAAATGCATATATAAAATAGTTTTTATTTGGCTTTATCTGACATTAATTGTATTTGTTTCAGTTATATATTGTCTTTTTTTAATAAAGAGAAATATGATCATCCTTAAGTTCTTGAATGTGAAATCTAACCAATCGTGTCTCACAACCATGTTGCATTATTTTGTGTTTATTACCAAACTCTAAGATTGCACTGGAATAGGGTGTACATTGTTTAACCCACCGTTTATTTGAAATGCCTGTACCAAATCAGGAACATTGCAGTTTTCAGTTTCTTTTGTCTGTTATTAACTTATTTTGTTGATCTTTTTCTTATTGGACATTTCAGATTGCTCATTCCTGTTTAGTTATTATGTGTTACCTTTATTCCCAACACTCAAATGGTATACTTACTCCGTGAGGAAGCATTCTGATTCAGATTAAATATTATTTGCACTTGAAACAATACTTCAGTATTTCTGAAAAAAAAAGACAATGATGTATTATAAGTGGTGCACTGTTTATTTAAAAATAACTCTTTTTTTCCATCAATGGTTCGATAAATTTTGGATTTAGCATTATATGAATGAGAAAAAAAAAACAATATTTCTTGAATTTGTCAGTGATGTTACCGTGTCTTGATTAGTATGTTTGTAACAAAACATTTATTGAAATATAGTTTTTAATGGGTATTGTAATGTTTGAATGATTAAAGTTTAGCCTTTCAAAATGATGTTCTGCTTTTTTGTTATTGTTTTTCTCTGTGTGCATTATAATTAAAAGATTTATCAGTGATGTTACCATTAATGTCAGTGATGTTACCATTTGGAATTTACAATGATTTATGGAGCTCATCAAACAAATTTTGATCACAAACATTAATCTCTAGTATTTACACTATTATATTTATTATATTTAATAATATTGCACTCAAAATTTTAATATTTGAACATTAAAACTGTCATCTTTCCATTTCTTTGTCAGTAATGTTACATTTTTCAGTCAGTGATGTTACAAAAGAACTTCTATAATGTTTAAAAATATTAATATTTCCATGCACATCTTCATTTTAAATGTTGTTTTACCTTCATTTTGATCTTTTTTTATTAGTGTAAGTTTTTAAATATGTACACCATATTTTTCAGTTTTAAAAAAACATATTTTAGTTTAAATTATCAGTGATGTTACTAAATATGTCAGTGATGTTATGTTTTCGATAAAACATTGATTGACAGTCAATATTTGTTTAAAATAATTGTTTTTTAATATTATTCAATTTATAAGAGTTTGTATTATTCTAAAATTTATTGTTTTGTGACTTATTTTAACCTACAATTAGATAATTTCAAAATAATCAACTTTTAAAAAAAAATTATGCCAGTGATGTGACTAAAACCATCAGTGATGTTACTTTTTTATGGTAACATCACTGACTGTAACATCACTGACAAAATTGCAAAAAACAATATTTTATTTTTCAACAACTGTTCCCTGAGAAACAGGAAGTTTATTTCTGCAACATGTGCATTTTGCTTGTGTTTTCAATAGCATTTTTTTTTAGCTAAAGTAATTGTTTATATATAAATATCTGGTAATATCAATGACAAGAGAAAAAAGTATGCATGTGTTTGACTCACCTTTTTCGATTTTTGTGGCTAAATCTTCATATTTTTCCAACTGTTCTTATGGCGTCTGCAACACACAGGAAATGCCTTTGGAGAATCTATTGCAAGCTTTATTGTACGAAGAAAGACAACTGTAACCCATCAGCAAAAGTAAAAAAGTAACATCACTGACATGGAATTTGAAACCGACCTTCTCAATGCTAAAATTTTTTCGTGGAAGGGAATTTTGTACAAAAAACTACCTTCGTCTACTGTAGCAATTGGTTTTCACAGTTTATAAGAAAGAAATGTAAAACTAAAGCATTTTTTGAGGTATAAAAAAATACATAAAGTTGAAATTTTAATTTTGCAACAGGCAGTTTTTGGGGTGCTTATGACCTTTCAAGTCAATTTTATGAAAATTCATCAGAAGTAATCATGTTTTCTTGATATATTCTTAATAAATATAGTCACCAAAACATATTAGAATAAAAAACACATGCAAATACGTTTATCTTTAAAAAAAATTTTGGGGCAAACATTGGGAACGCAAATCCCTCCATTTTTTGATAATGACCCTGTAACATATTTATGATCTGGGTGGAATGGTGCAACTTATACTGTATTAGGGGCCAACCATAAATGACGTCACACGATTTTGGCCGATTTTAACCCCCCTCCCTCCCCTTCGTCACACGTAGTCACAAAAAGCCAGACCATCTCAAATATGACGTCACAAAGCTCTGCTCCCCCTTTCCCCCGAAAAAGCCGTATTTCCTATTTGAAAATTAGCATGTTTCAAATCACTTCATTGTAGTATGTATTTTGTGTGGCGCTTCACTCTGATATTGTTGGAGAAAACATGTATGTAGCTAAAACTGCAGATGTTCAGAATATTGTATTCAAATTCTCCTATAATTATCAAATAAAGTAATTATAACTAAACAAAAATACTTTGAAACTTTGTAGTTGAACACATAATTATCGGTGTTTGCCACAGGCACTTTTTGGTGTTTTTTTTTTGTAGCGGCATATGATGTTTGTTTAGCCCAAAACGTCATAAGTGATCCTTTTTGTGGCGGCAATAGGTTTTAATTCTTGCAACCAGTGATCAACTTTGACCTGCAAATCTGCATCATTTTTTTTATTCCATTCCACTTTTGAATCACTGCTTCTTAGCAAATCTTTCTGCTCTTTGCAGGATATGCCAGCACGTACGCCTCAAAAAGACACTGGAACATTTTACTTTTATCCATTGCAGTGATGAATTCTTAACCCCCCCCCAAAAAAAAAATTGAGATTATTATTGGTGTAATATAAACTTTAATTTATTCTGTTAGTAATATAAACTTTATATATATATATATATATATATATATATATATATATATATATATACATTAATTATTCTATTTCTTAAATGTAAGATCTTTTATAATAGGAATCTGAAAAATATCAACCTGTATAAAAAAAA
This sequence comes from Unio pictorum, assembly GCA_030141615.1. Taxonomy (NCBI): domain Eukaryota; kingdom Metazoa; phylum Mollusca; class Bivalvia; order Unionida; family Unionidae; genus Unio; species Unio pictorum. Next base: position 8,641,656 of record JARLTB010000360.1, on the reverse strand, counting down.
AATATTTTTCTATCAAACCAATAAATTCTTTACTTTTCTATCAAACATTTTAAGTTTAATTTTATAGCAAAAAAGGTTTAAAATTATAAAAGTTTGGCGAGAAAAAGATAATTTCAACCTTGCTTTGTCGACACCAGCGGACTGGAAACGGAAAAATGCTATTTGGAAAAAGCTACTACTGGGGCTAGTAGGGGTGTTGGCAGTTCGAAGAAGAGTCCATCGTAATTTGACCTCATGCCCGACACGAGTGAAGCTACTTAAAACGTCATTAAATAAATTGTAAGTACTAAAAAAATAAGTGTAGCTTTTAGAAAAGTTGCGCATTTTGATGTGACGTCATATTTCTTAAACACCCCCGTCCCCCTCGTCACAAATGTGTGACGGCCCCTTACTCACTTGCTAGTATTGCTGGCTATTTGTTGCAATTGTTATATAATTATGTGCATGTTAGCTCTGCAACTAACACTGATCACTGGTAGATGTTACATAACTACACTGCAGTCAGCAAATAACACAAATAACAATGTATCACTGTTAACTGGTACTACTGCTCAGTTATCAGTATTATGTAATTCATGTTAGCCTTTTTATATTGCTGCTTGTTGTTGTTGTTGCTGTAAGGTTGAAAGCCATTTTTCGGTACATGATACATGGTTGAGGAAGAACCTGGGAAAACCCCTAGAAAGAACCACCAACCCATGAGAAGCTACTGGCAAGCTTTCCCACATTTGCCAAATACGAGACTCGAACACACACAGAGATGAGATGGCAGTGATCTGTAACAGAGAGCGCTTTAGACCACTCGTCCACTCATGGCCCTCTTGCTGGCTGTTTGTGAGTGCCATATAATTAGCATCATGGTAGCACACTGAATTTAAAGTTATCATACAAGTAACACATAATTAGATTTCATGACATCACAAATGATATTATTAAGTCGTTCAATGGAAAGACATAAAAAATATGGATTTCAAATGAATCAAATTATTATTTCATGTCACATCTGCAGTTTGGAGTTATACAATGAGTATTTTTAATAATGCAGTAAATAAAATCTGCATTTATGCTCATTTCAAAATGAATGAACTTGTCAGATAATTCCAATCAATGCCTAAAACAACGACAACTTTGTGTAAAACAAAACCTTTATCTGCCATAATTTTAATCCCATGGTTCTAACAAATCTTTAGTCCTTGACAGCTTTCTGATCTCCACATCACTCCCGAGTCATGTATCCAGAGTAAAAGGAAGACACAAATGTGACTGCACCATGTGCGGCTATCCCTACCAAAACTTTCCAGGAGTTGTGAGTTTTGTAGTTTGAAAAAGTCTTTGATGTAAACACTAGAGATGAGGGTCTTTCTGTAAATATTTATGTGCAGTCAATAATAATTCTGGTTCCTGGGAAGGACATTTGAAAATCGATAGGCATATTTGCTTGAACCTGCTCATGACTTGGTCAAATATTTATACTTCCCAGTAAGAAATATAAATAATATTTGTCCAGATGATTATTTTCTGACATAAACAAGACATGTGAATATTAAATTGAACAGACATATCTTCAATCGGAAATCAACATCTACACAATAACATGAAAAGTTCATCCACTGGGTCCATTGCGTTTTGCCATCCTCTGATGTTCATGTCATTCCTGGTGCTGTAATATAAGCTCTTCATTCTAACTGCAGTAGGTTTGATGCCATTGAAGAAGGTTATAAAAACCTCATATGGGGAAATCAAGTGTAAAATTCTATCATTTCATTGTCATCTGTAAATCTGTTCAATCCAAATTTGTCCATGTTTATTTTTTATTCAAATCGTGCAGTTTCCTTTCCTTCTCTTCCAATTCTGTTTCTGCTTTCCTCAGTCTCTCCACCATATATGTAATTTTACTTTTTCATTCTATATGCAACTCACAGGATCTGAAGAAGATAAAATAATAGTGTAACTTTTCATAAACATTTGTAACTGTAATGGAGACAAAACAAATATAACTAGCAAAGTTACCAGCTTCAGCAGCAGGGGAGGCGAACCCTATAACTTTTTCAGACAAAATTGATTGAAGCCTCAAAACGAAAAATAGAGCCTTCCTGCGAATCTCATGTTTTAACCAAAAAAAAAATAAGTCTCCATTTGGCAAACGGAGACTTAACGATTTTTCAATCATCGGGGTCGCAGTGGTGTTGTCATCGCCCCCCCCCCCCTGCTGCTACAGGTTAACAAAAATCATAAATGATTTTTCACAAGGGTTTTTACGATTTCAACCGAATATTTGATCAAGTCCTCACGACGAAAATCATTTATGATGGAAGTCCTTAGGACTTTACAAACAAACTAATCGCAAACACCTCATCTTGTAGATCAATTAGATTATTGGACTGGTCAGTGAGTCGGAAATTAATTCTCGTTAGCGAATTATTATGGCATCGCATGTAGACGGGATTAATTGGGTTCTCAATAATTAGGAATCCTGGAGGAGCTGTTGGTGCAAACGAATAGAGAATATATCCCTGCTGAGCTTGATTTGATTGCTCGAGATTTATTTGATAGCTTCCTTCGATAGCATCACATACAAAATTGAGCGCAATCACCGCTGAAATATTTACATTATGCGGGGCAATATGCCTACCGCCGCTATCTGGGTCATTATTATACTTGAGGATAGTTGAATCTTGTACTTGTAATACCTTGATAACATTCCTAACAGATTCTTTAGTTCCTCCGCGTTGTATCCGGGAAACTTGAAATTACGCAGATCGGCTTCTGTGATATTGTAACCGGTTAGGAATCGTTGTTTATTGTCGCTGTTGTCATTAGTTATTGTTTGAATAATTAGTTCATTTATATATTCCATGTCAGATAACAAGCTGATTTAGTATTTCAACGTGTTTTCGCAATTTTCTTTGCCGTAGTTGTTCTAGTTGTGTTTCATGTAATTGATTAATTTCATTAAAATAACCAGTGATGTCAGTTAGCGTAAATGAAATAGTAACAGATGAGTCAGCTGTTCTTTTAATGATAAAATCCCATTGCAACGTGTTTTTGTTGGTAAATATGAATCTATTAGCGAGTTTTATCATTTTAATATCAGATAAATTATCTCTATACATGGGATTGATTTCATGATATGATTGTACGTCCGTAGTTAAGTCGGCGGTGGCTTCGGGTGGTTTTTCAGGCCATCCTAACACTGTTCTTAACGAGCTGTTATATATATCTACAATGTATCCCTGTGTGCTTAAATTTCGATCGACGACGAGAGTGTCGGATCATGAACTTTAATAGCTATTTTTGATTCTTTTCCCGTGATTGATTTTATTCTACGCTGAATTTCAGCATCGATTTGCTCAATTTGGTACGACCCAGTTGGTAACGAAATAACGTTCCAGTCTGGGGTGCCATCGCGTTTATTCTTATACGAGAACACCAGTGCGTTATTCGGTTGCTGACCGTCAAATGCAACCGATCTGATATTGGGCCAGCTATGATATACTCGTAATTTTGCCAGCGCGAGAAGGGAAGTTCACACTAAATTCAGGGTTTGTTGATGTTATTGATATCATGCTTGTTAGTATCAGAGTGGTATTCTATGCGATTCGTTGAAGCAGTTCGAGTGACATTATTGTTAACGCTGTCTTCAATTTCCAATTTCAACATCGCGGAGTTATACAACTAAGTCATCGTGGAAAATTCAACATCGGATATGAACGAATTATCTATCGACAGCGAGATCAACTCGGATAATTTCGAGTACGCGTCAAATGCCACCCGGTACCGAGCTGTATAATCGCTGAGATTTTTCTGGGAACACGATGATAACTTTTTAGTTATCGCGGTGGCGACTGCCGCAATTGTTGTTACCGCGGAGATAGCGATTGGAACTGCAATCGGAGCCATCATGGTCACCGTCAACAAAATAATCCCGGCACTGGCCATCACACCGGACACCGAGTACACGGTGATGTCGATGATTGTTACATTGCGGCGATACTTTTTTATTTTTTCACGATAGCGCTCAGAAAGTGATTTCAAGTTCGCGGAAAACTCTTTCACGGTATCATATCGATATCGATGCGATTGTGACACCTCTGGGTATATTATCGGTTCAATTGATTTCATCGATGTCATTACTATTTTAAACCTGCTAGTGTTTTCAATTATTCGATTGTGTACCTGGATTTATGGTCGGTGGGGGGAATACCGGATACAAATTCTTGCGTCCAGGGTAGCGACTCCCTTACCACTAACTCGTCGGATGTAGTTATATCAATCCTAATAGGGTATCTTATATAGTCGGGTTTTGATGGTATGTTATCGTTTATATATGTTACTGTGTTAACACCTTTTATATATTTTGCCGGGCCGACTTCCAAATCAAATTTATTGTGATGTATTATTTTAAATCGATAACAACCCGGTATACTACCATATTTGCTGTGAAAATGTAAACTATTTTCATTTCCTCGGATCCAATCAAAGGTTCCACTGGCAACTGTGTATACGATGTTACCAACGGTTTTACGTGGTGTGGAATTTTTAACTTATCGAGTCGTTCGATCATTTTTGGAACATCATCTTTGACGGCATTAACTGTTGTTTTACTTTCATTGATAGCCGCTTTAATTTCAGCGAGAGTCATGTCTACCACATGCAGGATTCCAAAAAACCCAACAGCGACGTCGTTGATGGGGGTTTGTACATCTTTAAAGATTGTTTTTAGTTCAAAAATATCATTGTAAATTTCGAGATAATTTGCTTTGATTTCGTTAGAAGCTTTTATCCTCCCATCCCTCTTGCTAAGAAAGAATGAAGCCAGAAGGTTTTCGATTCCAAGCTGTGCTTGGTTTTTAATATGCCGGTCGATGTTAGAAAGTTTCGTCGTGATATCTTGGGGTTTACTGCCCTCAAAGAACTTATTAACAATTTCGCTGGTGAGCTTTTGTTCGTCAATACCTTTTTTAACTTCAGCGAGGGTCGGGCCTGTCAGAGATGTGGTTTCAGACACAGGTGTTCTCCCCCAAAATTTATCCACGATGGTATTAAGTGTTGTTTGTCTCACCATAAACATATTAATATCTTTGAGAGTCATCGTAGATGTAGCGGAGACACCAAATAAATTATCAGCGACGTAGGCATTGTGAGTATGCTTGCCAATAAACTCGCTAATTTCAGCGAGAGTCATGCCTGCCACAAACGGGGTTCCAAAAAACTTACCAACGACGTCGTTAGTGGGTTTTTGTACCTTTCAAGATTTTCTATTAGTTTAGAAATATCCGTGTAAATATCGAGATAATTTGCCTTGATTTCGGCAGCCGTCATTATCCTCCCCGCCTCCTTGTTAAAAAAGAATAAAATCAGAAGGGTTCTAATTTCATCGAGAGTTTTTAGTCTAAGAATATCATTGTACATATCGAGATAATTTGCCTTGATTTCATTTTCATTCATCATCCTCCCAGCCTCCTTGTTAAAAAAGAATGGAGATAGAAGGTTTTTAATTTCAGCGAGAGTCATGCCAACCACAAGCGGGGTTTCAAAGAATTTATGTACGACATTTTTGCGAAAAGTATTATAACCTCGTATATAATTATCCAGATCACGGCCGTGGGCGGCAATCTCGTCGGTTATCTTAGACACAAGTGCGCCTGGTTTAAGTCGTCCGCCGCTGGAATACAGCGCAATAAAGTTTTCAGCGGCGTCGCGCTGCCGTATCAAAATGTCATCCGCGGATATATTACTGGTTTTCAATTTACCCTGGCGATCTGAAATACAACTATTTCGTTCGGGTCAACACTTGTTAAATTTAACGTCTCAGCGATTTCATCTTCAATTATTTGTTTTACATCCTCGATAGAACCCGCAGATGTTTTCGCGGTTGGTTTTGACAGAGGTCTTCCCCAAATATCAATCATTATTGTTAGCGCAACTTGTATTTTCAATTTATTGATTCTCTAAAATTACCTTGTAATTTCCCACTCGTGTATTCATTTACAACCAGATGAGGTGGTTTCTGTGACGATGAAATCTCCGCGAGGACATTTAATACTTCACGGCCGCATATCGGTGGATCATTTAATTGTTGTGTTGGCAGCGTGGAATAAAAAATCGGAAACTCTTTGAGTTTCATCGAAGAATTTATATACCGCATAAACTCGCTTGGCGGAGCTAACCCATATGAATCAAAATAGACAGTGTATGCAACCCAGTGAGTTCCCGATCCGTTACTGTTATCAAGATTGATGATACCGGTTTCAACGCGTTTAGGTTGTTTCGGCAACTGATCTTTCATAAAAACCCCTCTGAAGTTTTTATCGCTAGCGCGCTAGCAGCATCAATTAAATCAAAATTGGACATGGGAAGAATTGGGCTTTCAACTAATAAACCGTTCCTGGTATTCTCAGACCCTTTCCGCTGTACCATGAATATGGAGTCCCTGGTAGTCTTAAACCCTTTCCCTTTTTTTATATCCTTTCCCAGTTGCCTTTTTCAACGCCATCACTGTCGCGGTACCAACGGCTCCCAACGCAGCCGCTTTCGCCACCGCTGTGGCAGCCACTGCATTCAATGCTGGTATTGCGGCTAACAATGGAAATATACCACCTGATTTTATCATGTTGGCGACTGCAGCCTTTGAAAATACAATTTGAACCCCTCGCTGTTTCTTTAGCGCATCATTGAAATGTTTTTTCACCACCGACTTTGTCGCTGTTGGTTTCTTTCGCACCAATGATGTTATTTTATCTTTCGCGGCAGAAAATGCCCTTCCGGCAAGATTTCCAACAGCGCTGATTCCCTTATCACGAATAACATCAATGGCCTTCATTGATAATTGTTTAACTAGCGGCGCCACTTTTGGGGCCATTCTTGTAAATAATCCCGCGATGGTATTGCCGAAACCATCTCCGTAATATGCTCTATAAACAGGCAATCGTGAGTTCACCACGTAGACGCTTACGGGTTTATCATGATTGTAATGTATAATCATCTTGTTATAAAACACTAGTGTTTTCAATTAGTGAATTGCGTAGCCGCCATTGAAAACTCTTTGAGTAATCGCTTTCGATCAATCGCTAAAATCCATAGGATTTTCATCATAACCATGGGCATCTCTGTGATTTTCAACTAATTCAGCAATGAGTTCTCAATATACATCAATGCCCATGATACCGTCGGCAAATAATCGTCTACAGATATCAGCTGCTTCATTAATTATCTCGACGGAGTTGTTTCCGGCTCGCTTTCCACCCATAAGTACTTCTAACCGTGATATATCACTGAGCATATTACCAGGACATGTCACGGTTGCGTTGAAAACCAAAGGATTTCCAATCGAATATCCCTTTCCGCTTGTTTTCTGATGCTCTTATGTCTATTTGTTCCGGGATTGGATCCTCCGTATAAGATGGTGGTCGTGGGCCGCTTTTAACCGCAGCTAGAAAGTTATTATAACCAGGGTGCTGTAACGCTGAGATTTTATCCCCGCCGTGTTTCGCTAAATATATTTTTGATGCCCAAGTGCCTTTGGTTTTTATATAATTTTCAAACCCGTCGTTTAATAAATTCTCTCTTTTATCCTTTGGAAAATTTTCTCTAGTAAAATCAGCTAATTCGGAATCCGTACCGAGTTCTCCAATTCTATTTAATGTTGCGACTGTAAATATATTTCTAGGTGAATAGTCTTTTCCTGCAGCTGCACCTTGTTGTTCTTCTTCGCGTTCTTCAATTTCGCCCGGTCGATATACTTGTGGGTGGGGTGCAGAATCATCAATATCAGCTAATCGTTCATATTCGCGAGTTTTTATATCACTGGATAGCTGTTGTATCCCTGCGCGTGTTTGTTCTGTCTCTTCTGCTATCGTTTCAAGCGTATCAAGCAGCGGTGCTTTCTTTGCTCGTTCTTTTTTCAGGAATATATCCTTATATCACTGCTTCAGTTAACTTTTTCACATTTTTGGTCGCACTTGTTATCGGAGTAAACAGTTGTTCACTTGACACAGAAAAGTCAGTTTGCATTTGTTGTCGTTGTTGAAGTTTCTCGCGAAGTCTGTCTCGAACCGGTATAAACTTTCTAATTGGTGCTAGCCGCTCTCGGGCTAATCTAGTTGTAAGCGATTCACCTACCATATATTGTTTGTGAACTGAGTTTTCAAATGTGAAATCCTTTGGGTTTCCACGTGAAGACTATATCACAATTAAAGGCCGAGTTATCAAATAATGTACTATCAAGCTAGAGTATCCATCTCCGACAAAGTTAAACTGTACGACGCTATCAGCGAATGTTTCAGAAATAAGATCGCTGGGGGTTTCAAAATTGTAATATCTGAGCACGGCGATGAACGATTTTTGTTAACTTCGCGGCAACAACAACAACTACGTGAAAATGGAGGCGTCGCGGTGATTACTTGCTACCAAAACCAGATCATCCAGTACGCGCATAACTGCATGAGCCAACCCAAACTGTTGAGAATTCTTTCAGGAGAAAATCCTATGTAACAAGTGTATAAAGTGTTACAAAAAACGCTTAAAAAATTTACTGAAAGGCTATTTTTATAGTAACGCTCACGTGGTTAGGATACTGGTTTTTCCTCGTTTAATATTTTTCTAAGATCACGAACCTTAGAACTAATTTCAGTTCGTTTTTGATACTCTTGGCCGAGCTTTTGACGTATTGCTTCAACGGTCCTAAATAGCGTTATAAATGCATTAATGTCGTTACCGTACAAACAAGCATTGATGGACTTTTGAATTCCTTTCACGAGCCTGTACATCTTAGGTAAAACATAACGACCCTTACTACACTGATACTCAATGTCTTCATATTCCGAGGTAATCCTGTCGCAGTCGAGATCTTTAGATAATACTATTCTGCGATTTTTCAAATTTGAAATTTCAGCAATTATAGCATTTACATCTTTGATATCCATTATTTATATAATACATTTTATCTTTAATTAAAAAAAAGATAAAACACTCATTTGGCAATCTCGCTGGCGCCCTATGACGTCAGAGAGACCCAGAGGTTACTTTATTAACTTAATTAACTTGATTAAGGACAGCACATACATGAAAACCTCATTTGGCAATCTCGCTTTCGCCCTATGACGTCAGAGAGACCCAGAGGTTACTTTATTGACTTAATTAACTTAATTAAGGACAGCACATACATGAAAACCTCATTTGGCAATCTCGCTGGCGTCCTATGACGTCAGAGAGACCCAGAGGTTACATATACGACAACACATCTTTGGAACTCCTTGGTTGCCTACACATCCAAGTAAGCCCAAGGGGACCCGAAACATACATCTCCGGAAGGGAGGCCTAAGGTGACAAACGTCATCTTAGACCACCCAGAAGATATGCTTGGGGTGACGTCACAACATGTACTTAATTAACTTAATTAAGGATGGATTATATTCAATGAAACGATAATGGAATTTGTGATGTGGGACGGCACAATACAGCACAAACATGAAACGACGGGGCGGATTTACGGCCAATCCAACCAATCAAAAGTAACCCCATTAAATTAACCCGGTTGCATGATTGACAAAAGACATCCACACGCCCAGGTCAATGGCGTTGGTTAGTTTTGATCAGTCAAATTGACTTTCGAAAGCCCCAAGCTTATTACGAGTCATAACGTATATAAGGTGACTAATACAGCAGCGTCAATCCACAGGGTGTGTTATTTTATTTCCTTGAATTACTTATTAATGCTGTTTCACAACATTTAAATGAGACAAAATATTTTAATAAAACACTAAACGAACGAATACAGCTGTTAGATAACAGCGTGTAGTTACAAATTAGGCCACAAAGAGGAATTTTTAATATATAACTGCAACTCTCACATAGTAATTTTAACCACGCCCACTTACTTCAATGAATGGGAAATCCAATGGGGGTTTTCACAATTGAAAACACTAGTGTTTCATGCTCGTTCCGGCTGAGCGAACATAGGTAACGCTTTGGATTATAAAGAACGTTTGTACTGAAAGTGTATAATAGCTGAATGTAGATGGTCTAAGGGTTTATAAAAAAACATAAATACAACTTTTTAAATGAAGCGGTTTTAGCCAAAGCGACAATAAAAAGTTTTAAAAGTGTTAAAAGTTGTATTTATTTAACTCTACCGAAACTCTCACAATCAAGTGTATACTCCATTACAGCCACGTGTGCGCGCACACGTTAATTATACCTCTCTCTTTACCTGTGAGAATAGCAGACGACACAAATCCCTTAACGGTCATAATATAAGGGAACTTAGTGAGTAGAGTGTTATGAGAGGTAGGCGGATTTATCTCCCTTGATATATGGAAATTGGATCCTTTGTGCTGTTTTTTTTGACAGAGCTGATTTTTGAATTCCTTCTGCTAATCTTTGTACTGAAGGCCCACAAATGTCAAAATATCTACTGGCTTCATTCATCGACTGAAATATTTTCTCCTCGTTAGTTGATGTATCAAATGATTTTACGGGTCTCTTTCCAACTGATTTAAAAGTACCAATTTCTGCCCTTTTTGATATATTCTGACTCTGTGAGATAGCTTGGAGATTCGAAAGAGAATTATCGGCCTTGTTATTATTGATATGATCAATAACAGATTCATCTTTGATCAATCCATAAAAACATCCATATACTATTCTGTGACAGAGATATTTCTTCTTCCCAACAGTAAATCGCAAATACCCTCTATTATTTACCTGTCCAACCGGCTTCTTTAGTCTGCAATTTCTAACACGTGATGCTTCATAATTGAGCACGGGGTGCGGTTGAAATTCTTGGTTCATTTATATAATAATACTACCTATCCATTTTATTATCTGCTTTAATTAAAAGTCTATTAATGTAGTCTTGAGGGGTTTTGATGACTTTGTCATTGAACGGGTCATTGATTCGTTTGTCATAGTAGCGTTTTAGTTCTCTGTATCGTCTGCCGCCACAATTGAAACATAATTGTGATTTCCCACGAACGCCAATGTGGCAAACCAGACAAGGGATAAGGCCAAAACTTCCTCGCCTAACGCTTTGCAAATGATACCCACATAATTCGCTTCTGCATGATTTGTTACACGGGGTTGTTGATTCAATCATTAGCCACTACTTGCAGTGATTCATTATACTATAATTTTCTATTTAAATACTTGTTTTAATTATATGAATGATGAATTCGAGAGATTATCAGCAATTAAGCATTACAAAAACGTTAAATTTAATCTCGATAGAACCCTCAAAGATGTGCCAAAACGGGCAATAATGGATAGAGCCCTGATAAATAAAATACGCGATTGTATTAATGGATTCAAGCACGACGGTGCATCTCATAGCTGGTTTCGAATTGATGATATTGTTGATGCCACCATGAACGACAGCAACGCGGCCATGATGTTATCACAACTTGGCAACAAAAAGTATTTTTTTAGAGTGAAATTCATTATCCTTGTAGAATCAGGCGGTTGGATTATACGAGATAAATTTGAACCGATTCTCAAAGACAAGAAAACAGTCGTTGTTAGCCGTGATTCTAAGCCGGGTCTGTTAACTGGAATTGACAAACCATACTATGAATGAGCATATCCTGAAACAGCAGTTGTGTATGGGATATATCCGTTAAATGAAAAACCCGATATAGAAAAACTAAAACCAATGAAACAGTTATCGCCGGCGACTTTGTCGCTGAATTGTGTAGCAGCACGAATAACAGAACATTTTTTAAATGCATCCCGAGGGAACAAACTTACCGATCTACGGCGTAGCAAAATAGCTCAATGGGAGTTTACGGTGAAAGACCGCGGAGCAACTATTAGCGATATAGCAAAATTAGAAACGTCGCTGAGATTTCCAATAACCGTTACAACGATAACCGGAGAAGTTTTATACGAATCAAAATATAACAAAAATGGAGCTCCAATCAAAATTATTGATCATAACGAACACGCATGGACGTCCGCGGTCACAATATTTCCACGGAACAGAACAATAAAGTATATACCTGACGAATTCTTACGAGAAGAATTTTTCAGGGATGGTTTTCTCGTTGAAGAGAAACTATTCGATGATATTGCGTATTTGAGTAAAAAAGACCCCGTATCGGTGTGGTTACTTCGCAGCACTGAAAACGATACGGATACGTTTAATCAGTTTGCAAGACCAAACGGTGAATTATACCGCACTGAAGCATTTCACAACAAAATGAAAAAAAAACAGCTAGTGGGTTTTTAACGGTGGGCGACGGAGTAGCCAGTGGCGAAGCCAACAACAGTGGCGAAGCCACCGATGAAATTATCAACGACGAACAATTATTGACAAACTGTTTTACAATCCCGTCGGTCGCAGCTCATTTTGCAAGAATCAAAAACGCATGGAAACCAACACGCGTAGTGTTCTTGCCAGACATTGAGGCTAGTTGTTTAGAATTTAATCATAGCGGTTTATGGAATAACAAATACGACAGTGATAATATCATTTCAGTTGATATGGTTGCTTGTTATCCAGCGAGTTTTCTTGGTTATGGAGAGTGTACTGAGTATTTTAAACGATTTGGACACCCCGTACATGAAATGACTCGTGTTGCAATTAATGGGCCGCTGCCTGATTTTGATTTAACTGGATTCGCTCGTGTAGTATCATTTGAATTCGCAGCAGAACTTCATCGCTGTTGTTATATTTGGATTGGTAGACACATGTCTGAAAAGTGGCTGCCAATAGCGTTATTACGAATCATGATTGATACAAAAATGTTAATTTCGCTGACGGTCAGTTAAGCAACTATATCATATCGGAAACAAACCAATGTCTGGTTACCAACACCGGAACGTCTTGATAGTATAATTGACGAATCCAGAAAACATATTGATGCCGACGAAGAATATATCATTGAGTGGTCCAAACGGGTATTTAATCAACGAAACATCGAAGCAAAAGATCTCGGTAGAAGATTAATCGGAAAATTCACTCATGGAGGAAAAAAATGCGACTATAAACGATATTGTTCACGGCTGATTATGGATAACACCGAATACGACTTCGTAATCGCGGATGCAGTATCCAAAAACATATATGTGGATCGTAAAGATGCTTTTTTGTCCGATGGAACAAAATTGGGTACAGTCGTTACTTACAGCGACGGTTACAGATCCCCGTATAAACATTTGAGGTAGTCGATGCTGGGTTATGCTTGTATTAATTTATTTTCAATGATAAATAGATTTCCTGACACTGCGGTTAGAGTTGCCGTTGATTCATTTTACATTAACAGCAAGTAAAGTTGCGCAGTTGCTGAATTCACTAATTCGGATGAAAGTTGGGGATCATGGAGAATTAAAAAAGAAATGCTGCGTGATTATTCTGAATCAGCAGACGTTAAAATTAAAAGTAATTACTTACGCGGTGATAATTTATCAGAACGTTCTAATACACCACCGATATCCAATCCAATTTGTAGATATAAAACAGTTTATTTAAACGGCTGTGGCGGGTCAGGAAAAACGACTCGGGCGATTGAATTATATCAAGGTCGAGCAAATATGATTGGGCTGACAACGACCCATAGACTAGCGCGAGAGATAAAACAACGAAACGTTGACGCTTGCACTTATCATAGTTTTTTTAGATACAACCGCGACAAATGGACCCTTGAACGAATGGGTGAAAAATTCATCCCTGCGGTTATTATTTGGGATGAGATATGTACGGTTTCGTTACATGTATTAAAAATGTTTCTTGATTGGTTGCTGCAAAAGAATACAACGGTGATAATGTGTGCAGATCATGGCCAACCACCACCATTTGTCGGCGCGAGTCCACATGATTGGTTAAAAGGGTTTGTTGACTATTATGAAGAAATCGATACCGACTATAGAGCACTTGATGAACAATTACGCGAGGTCAAGAAATTAATTAGATTACATCCGGATAGAATCCAATGTGAAATAATCAGAGAAATAATTCCTGGAACTCCCATGGAGGAATTTTGGGAAGCATGATTTTGTAGTGGCAAGTAGAAAGATAGTCAGAGAGACACTTCAGAAAAAGATGTTTGAGCTTCACAAAGAAACATTCCCAAAGCGCCCAGTGCCGCTGTGTTATAGACCCTGTGATACACGGCGACAAAATATTGAAGTTGAAATTCCAGGACAAAACGAAAGACAAACACTAGTATTAAATGATATTGTGCTGGTTGATATCAGTGTTGTCGAAGACGCATTGCGTGCTGATAAATCGCCATGGACACTGGGTTATGTAACGACGATACATTCCTCGCAGGGATTAACCATCACGGATACAATTGTTTGGATAGTTGATATTCGCATTGAGTGGTCAAATTTAGTCTATCTTGCAGTGTCTAGAGTACGGCGAATAAATCAACTTCGAAGAATTATTTTCGATGATGACACCACAATGGATGATATTGATGTTAGCATCATTAATAAAAAAACTCTCCGGTTGCAAACAACAAGACAAAAAAAAAACAACGAGAATTTGACATTGATGCTGAATTAATAATCACTTTGAAGCAACAACAGAATAATCACTGCGTGAGTTGCAATCGTATAATGCGTTGGCAGTATTCGGATAAAGATCCTCGCCAATTTACCGTATACAGTAAAAATAACAGTCTCGGTCATGTCAGAAACAATGTGATGTTGACTTGCCTTGAGTGCAACAGACGCAACGGCGCTAGTTAAGACCATGCGGTGGCAATTGAGTGTCGTCATGAATTACTTGTAATTGTTCGCGTGTAAAACCCCGCTGAGGGGCAGTTGAATCCAATTTATAGATTGGAGGTCTACCAGTTGATCGTTTTATAGTAGATATGCTATGCGTAGTGACACTCTAAATAGGATCAGTAGACCTATTTTACCACCTTCGAGTTCTCCTGGTTCATATAAATATCTCACGGTGACATTGCTGAGAATTGGCTGAGAAACGCTATCCCGCTGTTGTTGTGGTATATACTTTTTTATTGAGTTGTTAGGTTTCATATTGATTGCTCTGGTAATCTCGTTATTTAGCGCTGCAACTACCCCTGGTAACCTTTTGACCCATTCACGGGATCGCTTTTCTTGGATGAATTCTTTTGCGTATTGATATCCAAATAACCGCTCAGCAAGAGTCCGATTAAATCGTTCTACAATTGCCTGATCGTGATGTAACGCAGTATGCCCCCGTCTGATGGTGACATTGTGATGTTTCATTGTAGATGCAACCACACCCTGAAATTCCTTGCCAGGATCAACTTGTAACAGATTTGGCCAGCGTAGTGGGCCTCGTATATAAATCCTTTCAAATACAGAAGCAACATCAGGTGATGATTTTGTTTTTAGCGCTTCTGCTTGTTTGTATCGACTTGCAACGTCAACTACGTTTAGCGCGTATTTGTAACCGTTGTCATGTGGTAAAAACAATAAATCAGCTTGATGAACTTCATTGGGTCCGGTAACATCAAAATGCGAGAAATTGATTTGTTTAGGACGCGGTAGATAAATTTGCCATATAGCCTGTTTGGATAACCAATTAGCCGCAGTGGCCTTTTTTACTTTTGCGGCGTTGGCGAGTTTATTGACTGCAGCGTTACCCCTCCAGTATCCTTTTGGAGAATAATAAATAGATTCCATATTATTAATTACCAGCGCCCATCATCAATTTGCCTTTCAAAGCTGATTTTACCAACCATGAAGCCAACTTTTCTTTGAAGGATTTATCAGGAATAGCATTAAACGCATGAATTAATTTCACATCCGCTAGATGCCTGTGTTGCAGATTGCTGCTTTTATAAGCAACATCATGAACATGACACGCCTTATCAATAGCGTTTATCGGATATTCGCCGGGTCGGGGTTGGTTTTGATCATCAAGTCTGATATCTAATCGTGTTCCGGGGCCACAGTAGCTATATCCTGGAAGGTGCTTTTCTCCTGGATACTTTGCCCACGGCGTTCCAGGGAGTTTTACTAACTTGGCTGCGATATCACCTCCTCGTTTTTTTTAAAAACATCTCCGGATTTCATTGAAACAAATCTAAACTTTTTTATACCACATGTTGCACATCTACCAGTAAGTGCAGATCTGTTATTGCTAGTTGTAATCGTCGTCACATCATTTGTGCCAGTACGCGTTTTACACTTCACACAATATAGATCCATAATTTATGTATAGAGATATGAATATAATTGATTTTTCAGCGACTAAAACGAGAGACCCAGTTAAGCATCATGCAGCGCTACCAAACTCTATCCGCGCAATTATAATCGGGCCATCTGGATCCGGCAAGACACAATTGTTGCTCAATTTAATAATGAGATGGATGAAGTGGGATAAGTTGTATTTAGTTCCTCCTAGCGTAGATGATCAACGATGCTATGACGTGTTAAAGGACTTTAACGAGAATGCATCAGAAATTAAAGGCGAGAACGTCATTGATTTTATAACTGATATTGACGAGGCACAATCCGTGGATGACCTTGATGGGAGCATTAACAATTTAGTCGTATACGACGATGTGATGTTAGACAATCAAAAAAACCCAGCTAGAATATTTTCCCGAGGCAGGCATAAAAACACCGACGTGATATATTACACTCAACGTTACACTCAGATTCCAAAAGTGATCAGAGATAACTGTAATATTCTTGATGTATTCAACGGCGTTGATACACATACGCTACGAAATAGTTGTCAGACATGGTGCTCTGATATGGACTTCAATCAATTTCGAAATTTCTTTAGTCATGCTCAGTCGGTCCCACACGGATTTATAACAATAAATTTACATGATCCTAGAACACGATATCGTATCGGACTTGATCAAATATTCGGTTGAAATCGTAAAAATAATTGTGAAAAATCATTTATGATTTTTGTTAACCTGTACTAGCAGGGGAGGGGGGCGATAACAACACCCCGATGATTGAAAAATCGTTAAGTCTCCCTTTGCCAAATGGAGACTTATTTTTTGTTTTGGTTAAAACATGAGATTCGCAGGAAGGCTATATTTTCCGTTTTGAGGCTTCAATCAATTTTGTCTGAAAAAGTTGTAGGGTTCGCCTCCCCTGCTGCTGCTTCACTATAATTTAAAATTTTTAAATTATACAAGAGTTTTAACATTTAACAGAGGCTGCTTTCCACCGACTGTATGCTCTCTCTCTCTCTCTCTCTCTCTCTCTCTCTCTCTCTCTCTCTCTCTCTCTCTCTCTCTCTCTCTCTCTCATACACACTATGAGTATGAAATAAATGTATAAAACAAAAGTTACGAAAATATGGTTTGATTACATATCAGTGACATCTAATACTTTCTATTTTATAACGAGGTAATAATGTTCACTTGTTCTGCACTTACTACTTATACGTAAATTCATAATTTCTTATATAAATGCGCTGCGTGAAGTATGCCCAGTTTTCGATGACCCCGTTATGTGGAATGGGACTAGAGGTAAGATTTTTAGAAACCTATCAGTATAAAACATACGTACATACAATCATTTGCTTCATCGTCAGAATCTATTTTGCGTTTGGATTTCTCTTTGTTACATCATTCAGTTGCAAGTAAATACAAACAAACCTACACCGATCCAGTTACTTACCTTAAACTTCGGCTCCGCATCACGACGTATTGCTACAATCCATTTTCTACGAAGCTCCATCTTTTTCACTGATGGAATATGGTGGAAGCTTAAATCTGTGTGAATTCAAACATTCCCATTGCACAACGGAACACAACAATAAATGCCACGAATTTTCCGTTGCAGGTATCAACTGTAGCACTGGCAGCCATGGTTGCGAGATAAAACGAAATTGGTGCCTATCTTAGCCTCGTTTTGGATGCATTGACCCAGGGTCACATGAATACATGAATATATTATAAGAATGCTATATAGAACACAGACTATTGCAGTTTCTTCGACTGCATTTCAAAAAGTCGAGTGTGTTATGAGTTGTCATTGAATTTGATCTTAAAGAAAACACATTACAAAGTGTTAATTACTATTTTAAATCATTTCATTAAATATCCGAAAAATATTACTTGACTTTGATAAAAGTGGAAGCATTTTTTTTTAAATGTCGCCATAATGGTTATGTAGTGACGGTGGGGCTAAACACAACCTTAACACACCTATACATTTTTGCATAACAATATGTAATAACTAGATGTATATCTTGAATAAATAACATCAAATACTAGTTAAAAGCGATATTATAATACTTACATGAACTTCTGTATGTGAATAAATCAGAAAAGTAATGTACAGCACGAGAGCAAACATTAAGGTGACACAAATTTTGTCACCCTAATGCTACTGTCTCCATAATGACTGCCCAGTGACAATGAGCTGTCGCCGTAATGACGGGTTCGCTGTAACACACACACACACACACACACACGCACACACAGATTTATAATGATCTCCAGGTCTTGCTTTTTGTCACTAAAGTGCTATCAGCTGATCGTAAAACTGAAAGTTGATTTCGTCTAAGTCACTAACATTGTATTTGGGGTTATTTATATATATATATATATATATATATATATATATATATATATATATATATATATATATATATATATATATATATACATATAATATATATATACATAGGCAATAATGAATGGATGTGCTGTTTTTAAATGCGATTTTCAGGAATAATTTATATGCGCTCGCTGAGGTCTCTGGCAGTCAGTAAAGCGACATAGATGGCCCCTCTATCACGCGCTGAAGTTTTTGTGCTCTTTTGCGTATATCTGCCATTGCAAGTCTTAGCTGGGGGCACTGATAACGTTCGAACGAGACGGTACTCATGCGTTTTATGCACGTTTGCATAAATATATTGAAGCTCTTGAAAAAGGAAACGTGAACCATATGTGAGCACAGCTTAAAAAAAGATACAGAATAATATCACAAATCGCTGAATGTAAAATAATATGTTATACTATATCGTTGCGGCCATATACAACAACTCATGACTGACAAAGTAACACCAATCTCTGGTGGATTACGTGCATACTATCTGCAGAACAAACTGAGCAAAACTTTCTGTTTGTGCAAATGGAATGAAAGTGATGCGCATTAAATCTGTGTATAGATACATAATACACAAATTATGAACATTGACCTCAAATAAGATGATACCTCATGCAATTGGAGACAGAGAAATAGACTTAGACTTCACCCACAGCTTAGTGATGAATTTCAAGTCACACCAGAGACCCTTAGTTTATAAATATGGTTAATCACATAAAATATTCCCGAGGTTAATCCTATGAATCGTTCGATGATACAAGTGAACCATTAGTTGTTTATTTTCAGCTGACGAAATCAATTATGACAAAAGCAAACGACATCATCCAGAACAATTCAGACATAATTCATTAGATCGACAAAGTCTCTGTAGAGCAGGGCTCTTGGATGTGTCGATATTGGCTACTTTAATGATCGTTTACTTTTTGTATTCATCGTTCATTATTGTCAACTTCAATGTATCTTCATAAATGCTGTTGTTTAGGCGTCACTAATGAAATTTTATTTTCAAGATTTGGTTGAAAACGCTTTCAATCATTCAGGGTTATCCTTTGAGATTCGGACTATCATTACCGAGATCCGTGATATCCTTGGCGAACACCAGTCATGGAACAGCACCACTGCCGTAATTAGTGGTTTATTTTACTACTTTGGGTAACGTCTTTGTCACAAAGACATTGCTAAAGCATGCATAGAGACGTTATCATCGATGAAGTATATCTCTCACTGATTATAGGGGTGATTATCCAACTGATGACAAAAGCGATTGTTAGTCCCTCACGCGCGTGGCAACAACAATTCGTCCGCTGCAAACATTTCACACGTGGCCTCTACATGCAAACCAGGTATCACTAATTGTGTCCAACTCTCTCTTCTGCCAAAAATGTTTTCACGGCCAGGTCGCCAATGGTCCAGGGTGTTTTATCCACAACCAACTTAAAGGCAGTGTAAATTTAATGGAGTCATTGCTATAAATAAAGCGGTACATATCCGTTCATGAATATATTACTAGCACATGATTACCTCGCGGTATTATATAATCATCATTTTTTTGTATACCTGTTGTTTGCTTATGATTCATTCCGAAAAGTCATTACATTTGCACGGTCACTGATGAACACATTTACCATAAGTATTTAGCCACGTAGAACGACCAGATGTATATAGTTATATATCAGCCACAACTTCAATATGGACCTTTTATTGCTGTTGAATTGTAGATAAATATGGTTGGTCAAAAAGCGATGAACTCTCACAGGTACATCAGGGACTAAATGGCAAATAATATGTCATTGCGCGACCTGACCACCGAGCGACGACTGATAATTTTCATGATCGCATTACACGTCTTATTTATTGCGATCGTTGACGTAATAATTATAAATAGCATTCAATATGAGGGATTAATTATTGTGGCGCAGTTTAAGATATACAAATCGTCACAAGCTATGCCTTATCGCACCACCATCTTTGTCCCGAAATACTTGAGACTATGCCAGCACGGACAACGTTTGAGGACTCGCCAATATCAATTAGGTATTCTTTGGTAGATAGTTCCATATCAGAGCTTAAAGTTGGTTCGTGGAAGGTGAAGGCAATCTCTGATGTTTTGCGCGTGATTATACCCCTGAAATGAATGGATCATTAGCTGCCTGGATTTTGTATAAGTCCTAGGATATACTTACCAGGTACTAATCATGACAGTCCTCGAGTTTAGAATTTCAAAACAACAGCGTTAATATATCTGGGTAATCATCTGACCATATTTTAGTATAATACACGTATTTCATCCATTTGTGCATCAATGTGACATACACGTCGGGGTCCGTGACAGCACCGCGCAGTAACCATGGGCAAGGTTGGAATTTGTCATCGATTCCGTGGATATCGTCAATGAAGCCACATTGACTGTTAACGTCGCCGATAGATTAATCGTTACTACGTGTAGGTGGCGTCGATTTATATATTTGGTAATCCAATTCAAGTTGCCATCTCCTCGATAGTGGATGAAAAATGGTAGATTGTAGTAAGGTCTTCTGTATATTTTTTTAAATACAATCTAGATTCCTCACGAATTCTTAAAAATCCATATTACTTATATAGTATTAAAAGTCACTAGTGCGTGTTGCTTGTTTTAAATGATCATAAACTACTGGCTCTACCTTGATCATCTGTATCTGTTTTCGTTAAAATTACTGAGGGCCTCGATGAATGTAACCCACACGGGTTATATGGCCGCTGAAAATGGAAGTATTGCAAATATTGGTGCTGAAGATAAAATTGACATAAACTGCTTTAAGTTTGTCAAAAACAGCTGATATTCCATCGAGTTCTGGTTGATCTTCTTAGTCCTTTTTAGATTTTGAAAGATTAACTTCGTTCAATCTTCCTAGCGGTCGTTGCGTGTGTGCATATTGGATTTTTAAGGTAGTTTTAACAATTTTTCATTTATATCGCTAAAATGTCTGTAGTATTCGGGATATTTTGATTATTCTCATTAAGGCATCATATGGCAGACATAATATAATATCCAAACAAGTCTCATTATCTTAATTCTGAGCGCGAATAGCGGATGATGCTGTTAGCATTTTAGTAGGTCTTTGGTATGACAGAGCCGGGTTGCACAGGCTTGGGACTATACTGTCGGGGATGTTTATTTGATGTGGCTTGAACAGGTATTCGTCAATGCCATATATTATTGGAATTCTTCTGTGTTCGACATGGGCAAAACATACAATCTTGGGAAAGTTTAAAATACTCATACTCTGATTTCAAATGCAATATGAGATTTGGTTGCTGTCAGTGCTCGTTTTTGGCGCAAAGATATCATAAACACGCTGGTAAGGATTTGCGTTATCATGTTAGCATTCGTAGGGAATACGTCGGTGATGTTACGTCTCTGTTCCATATTTCTTGGTCAACTCGGTGAGCACATCACTGACATACACGTGATCGATCCAGATCATGCCAAAACTACATGGTGAACAATGAGGTTAACATTCTTGCTAATTAAACACTGATGAATTATGCAAAATTGTGCGACTGCCCATTGGAATGTGTTACGCTTAAGTTCATTATTGAGATAACCGACTCGCTTCAAGTAAGTTTGATTTTACCAGAAACGTAGCATTATCACGCATGATCATGGTGTCACTAATAACCTCATCGACGTTATAGTCTGTGAAGAGACTGTCATTCCGTATTCTATATAAAATTGTTGGAAAATCCTCAATGAAATGTGTGGACGTAGCCTCCAGTTGTTTACGTCTTTCCTATGTACTATGTGATGCCACATACATAATTGCGAAGGAGATATTGATAATCTGGTGGACCTGCAATTAACATGCTGGACCTTCGCTAAGGTTTTAAGTCGAAGATAATTTAATCTTTGTCCTCGATTTTGTTTTTAAAATGGTTGTGCCACGCTCTTTAAGTTATCAGCCACATGTTGATAATACATTAACCTTCCATCCTCGACAATTTTCTTGGCGTATTCGATCAAAATTATGTATGCTCACTTACTAGATGTTGACAATGCGGTGTAATATTAACGTCAGCCCGGGTCACCGATATTCGCGTGTAATTGATTGATGATATTACGGGCAAGTGTATTAATTCATGAGCACTAAGGATGCAATGAAATGTGCATGGACCCTAAGATGAGGATTAATGTCTTCATTGGGACGTTCTTGTTAATCCTTTTCTTCAATCTGCCACATTGTAAAGACTTCTTGAGACAAGTCTTAAGTGGCATCATGGGGTTAATAAATCCATTCATTTAATAAGGCATGGGTAACATATATGTGAAAATATTAGATTGTAACATTTAGTTTATATCAGCGCGACCAACATGGGTTTGCATGAGTAGTAGCAGTGTCTATACAGCAGTGTGGTGGACCACGTGGCGGATCTGCCAATGTGGGTATGTGCAAAAGTTTGCTAGTATCTTCTCGTGGGTAGGTAGTTCTTTCCTGGGGTTTTGCAGGGTTTATCCTTCACCATTAATACTGGCTGCCAGGTATAGCCTATACTTTACTGAAAACTTGCGTTAAACCATACAACAGTTACAAGAACAATATGGACGTTTGCGACCTAAATACGATTTACAGTGTTTTTTCTCACATACCGGATATATTACCACCACTCTGACCAAAACAGTAACCATATATTCAAAGATAATAATTAACTCATTGTTGAATACATCACGATATGTGTCTCATTAGTATTTGTTGAATGCTTCTACCTGCTGCTCTGAAGAGTCATCGCGATACATTCTTGAATTCCCTCAATCAACTCTGGCAAGAATTTAATAGTCTCAGTGGTTGTTTGCGTTGCTTTGGAATGTTTCTTCCCTTCCGTTACAGTTTCGCTCGTGGGTTTTAAGAATAGTGAAACCATTTGCCTAAAGCCATACATTATGAATACCCACGCAATCTCCAAAAATATGTATTGTTTTGGCTATTACATGACTTAACAGAAAAGAGGGAAGAAAACAAGCTTTGTATAGTTTAACATATACTTTATTTCCTTCGAAAACAAGGTAAACTTGAGGGGAAAAAAACGAATCAAATCCAAAATTAACACAAGAATTACGAAGTAGAAGATCTTGTTAAAACTTGTTAAATAAATCTGAGTTCGAGTGCCGATAAAATATAAAGTCGATGATGTATGTTGCAACCGTCAAAGTGCTGTTGAATTGACTGTTCATTGTTGAATCACAATCAAAATTAATCCAGTTTCGAATTCCATATAAATTTCAATGAATGTCTTTGACAAAGAATTCTGTATTAGCATTTATATATATCGAAGGATAATACTCACTTATATTCTATAAAAAGTTCAACTCAAACTGGTCACAATAAAAAAACTTTAAATGTCAATGGTTTAGAGCCCCACTGCTTAAATTCTATCCAGCTTTTTACAGGCATCACATGGCATACTCCCAGTATGGCTTTAACTAACATCACTGGTTCTTATTCTTAGAAATGATAACGCAAATAAATTAAAATGTTGTTTAGCAGAATCCTTACCGGTTCTGAATCAAAGTCAGCAACTAGATATAGTGCTTTTTATGACAACAGTCAGTTCAAACAGAATTTAACTTAATTTCTGAAAGAAAATATAAAATCCAGTAGTCAAAGTTTCCTTATAAAAAAATGTAATTGAATAAAAAATGTAAAACTAACAAACCAATACTTAAAATACATATATGTCCTTACGCATAAGTTGAGCGCAAATTTGTGAACTATTTGTACAATTTTTCAGGTAATACCCATTGGTTGAGTGGCTTTGTTACAAAAGGCAAAGTGAGCAATGACAGCTGGGTTATAATTGATAACCCTAAATCAAACATGACTGGTATAATCACAATACCTGTCAATACGAATTTGAAATTCAAGGGAATCAGAATAGAGCTTACTAAGAGGAGGAATGAACGTGCTGCCATATTCCTCTGTGAAGTAGAAGTACTGGCTGGTATGTGTCTTCTTTCTTTCTCTTTTTTATTTCGCTGGCAAATATATTTTAATTGCAACCTTTCAGATGGACAAAAATATATATTACACAACGTCTAATAGTACAGTCAAATTGTAATGTTTTCGTACAATAGATCACCTACAATTTGGGTTTAGTTTCTTTATGTAAGGTCCTGTTATATCCTGCAATTGTCAGTTATTGCATCATTTAAAAGATAATAGGAAATATACCGAGTATTCTCCACTTTATGGATGATTGAGCAATCGAAATTGACTCCGTTAGGGATACCCATTACCGAGAGTGCTCGAAAGACAGTGGAAAATATTTCTATTTATATTATGTTGAAAATATGTATAGGTTATGTGCATGAAATTGGGCAGCTGATTACACAATGTTAAAAAAATTCATTTGAAACTCAGTTTGATTTTAGACTAAAACCTACAATGGGCTTGAAATTGTCAAACAGCTACTTGTTATATATGGAAAGAACTCTGAGATAAATGACTTTGAAAGAGGATGTTCAAGACGTAAATTGACTCTATGTTATTGAATCGGAAAAGAGAAAAAAATCAATGTTTAATAAAAAACGAGTTGAGAGCACAAATTATGCGCTAATGACGGCAATCACTGACACTTTATTGTTTTGTATTTTAAACATAAACAAAATGTAAATGAAAATAAATGACACTTAATGTCTGAATAAACGGACCAATAAGGCACATAAAGATACATTCTACCAAGTACAGTTTGATGCCTTCTCAGAATTTTGTTATTGCCCCAACGGAAGAAAATAATAGGTTTTAGACAAGAAAATTAAATTATTATTGTTCGGAATCATTCAGAATGACACATGTTTCTGGCGGTACTCTGGGGCATATGAACACTGTAAAATGGTCATATTGTGGTTCTGTAGTTTAATATTATAAGTTTTAAACGTAACGTCATGGCGGTTACAAAAAGCAGCAGAGAGAGTGGACAGACCAAGTTTTCAAGCCGAAATAAGCCTTTCACGGAAACTTAATTTTTCAATTAAAGGGATGTATGTGGTGTTCCATTTTAGAAGGGGGGGGGGCGAACAAATCGAAACTTTTTCAAGCAAACCGAAACTATTTCAGTAAAATCCTAAAGGATTTCAACCAAAACTAATTCAGGCAGACAAACAAAAAGGAGAAATCCTTTAGGATTTTACGCTATAGACCCGACACTGATTGCGCTGCGGAGTCGACTTGTTTCAATCGAATATTTTATCAAGTCCGACATGTTATCTTGATCTAGGATCATGCAAATGTATCGTTACAAATCCAAGTGGGATTGACTGAGTGTGAGTAAAGAAATTCCCTAAGAGATTATAATCCATATCTCCACTGCACCATGTCTGGTGAATATTTCGTAGCGTATGTGTGTCAACTTCATTGAATATAGCAAGAATATTGCAGTTATCTCTGATCACTTTTAGTATTTGTGTGTATCTTTGAGTGACATATATCACATTGGTATTTTTTTGCCTACCTCTGGAAAATATCCTAGCGGGATTCTTTTGATTGTCTAACATGACATCATCATGTACGACTAAATTCTTAATACTTTCATCGGTTATAAACTCAGTAATATCCTCATCGATTTCCGATTTCTCTTTAAAATCCTTTAACACCTCGTAACATCGCTGATCGTCTACACTCGGGGCTACTAAATACAACTTGTCCCATTTCATCCATCTCGTTATCAAATTAAGTAGCAGTTGTGTCTTATCACGTCCAGATGGTCCGATTATAATCATGCGAATAGAATGTGGTAGAGCTGCAAGATGCTTAACTGGTTCTCGTGTTTTTATCGCCGAAAAATCAATTACTTTCATTTTATTATAAATAAATTATGGATCTATATCGTGTGAAATGTAAGAAGCGTACTAGCGCAAAAGACCAGGATATAGTTATTGTGGATCCGGGACCAAACTCGATATCCGACTCGATGATTAAAACCAGCAACGATATATTTTTTCTGCCGTATGATGCTGTTTACAAGTACGCGGTAACCGTAGTTGATGTTGCGAGTCGATACAAGCAAGCAAAATCTCTAAAGACAAAATCATCATCAATTGAAGTGGCTACTGCGTTTTAAAGGATTTATCGGCGGGGTCCTCTGCATTGACCAGTTCTGGTACAAGTTGATCCTGGCAAGGAATTTCAGCGTGCAGTGTCATCAACAATGAAGCATCATAATGTCACCATCAGACGAGGACATACTGCACTACATCGCAATCGGGCTATTGTTGAACGATTTAATCGGACACTTGCTGAGCGGTTATTTGGATATCAATACGCCAAGGAATTTATTCAGGATAAATGATCTCGTGAATGGGTCAAGAGATTACCAGACGTAATTACCGCGCTAAAAAATGATACCTGTAAAACCACAAAATCATTTTTCAAATTAACCAATACTCGGCAATGTCACTCTTATATATTTATATGAACCAGGAGAGCATGAAGGTGGCAAAAGAGCTACTGATCCTATTTAGAGTGTCACTACGCATAGAATATCTAACATATCACAATCCACTGGTAGACCGCCAGTCTATAGGTTGGATTAAAATGTTCCTCATCAGGGATTTACTCGTGAACGGGTACAAGTGATACCCGAGGATACTCAATTACCGTAGCGTGTTCTTAACAAGCACCTCTGCGCCTGTTGCACTCAAGACAAATTAACATCACATTATCTCTGGTATGACCTTGGCTGCTATTTTTTCTGTCTACGGTAAATTGGCAGGGGTCTTTATCCGAACAGCACCAACGCATTATACAAGTGCAACTCGCCCAGTGATTATTTTGTTGTTGTTTCAGTGTGATTATAAACTCTGCATCAATGTCAAATTTTCTGTTATTTTTTTATCCAGCTGTTTATGACCAGATATTTTTTTCTGATTATATCATCGATGACAATATGACTTATTGTACTGTCATTATAGTCTAAAACAACACTTCGAAGTTGGTTTATTCTTTGTACTCTGAACACCGCAAGATAAACTAAATTCGACCACTCCATGCGATTATCCATGATCCAAACAATTGTATCGGATATAGTCAACCCCTGCGAAAATGTATCGTAGCTGCGTATCATAGCTTCCATGGGAATTTATCAGGACGCAATGCATCTTCGACAACACTGATATCAGTCAAAACAATATCATTTAACACTATAATCTGCTTCTCTGTCAGGCCTGGAATATCAACTTCGATATTTTATCTTCATGTATCCTTGCGTCTATAGCACAATGGCACTGGATGTGTTGCAAATTTTTCTTTGTGTGTGTGTGTGTGTTAAATAACTTCATCTGAAGTGCATCTCTGACTATCTTTCTACTTGCCACTATCAAATCGTTTGGTCTCCACCCTTCCCAGAAATCGTTTAATGGGGGTTCCGAAATTATTTCACGTGCTATTTCACACTGGATTCTATCCGGTTGTAATCTGATTAGTTTCTTGAACTCGCGTAATTCATTATCAAGTGATCTATGATCGGTATTAATTCTTCGTAATAGTCTACACAATTCTTCAGCATTTATGTGGGGATAAACCGAAAAATGGTGGTGGTTGAACATTATCGCCACTTATTATCACTTTTGTATTCGCTAGCAATAACCAATAGAAAAACCTTTGTAATACATCTAACGACACCTTACATATCTCATTCCAAATGATGATTTCAGGAATATATTTTTTGCCCATTCGATCAGGAGTCCATTCGTCACATTTCCATTGAAAGAAACTGTGATAAATGCAAGCATTAATTCCTCGTTGTTTCATCTCTCGTGCACGTCTGTGTGTTGGTGTTAGCATAATCATGCTTGATTTTCCTCGAAATAATTCAATCGCACGAGTCGTCTTCCCTGACCCAATACAACCGTTTAAGTAATTGGTAATCTACATATTGGATCGAAACACGACGGTGCATTAGATAGTTCTGATATCTGATTATTTTTCAAGTAATTGTTTTCAATTGTAACATCTGCTAATTTAGAATAATCACGCAGTATTTCCTTTAAATTCTCCATGATCCCCAACTCTCGTGTGAATTAGTGAATTCAGCCACTGCTTCTTTATGTTTTACGTCTATATAAATGAATCATTGGCGATTCTAACTTCGGTGTCAGGAAAGTTATTTATCATCGAAAGTAAATTAATAAAAGCATAAGCCAGCATAGACGACCTTAAGTACGTATACTGAGGATTTTCTCCATCTGTGTAAGTAGCGATTGAACCTAATTTGGTTCCATCGGTCAAGAAAGCGTCTTTACGATCGACGTAGATACGAATAGATGTTACATCTGCGATTATAAAATCGTAGTCAGCATCATCTCTAATCAACCGCGAAGAATCTCGTTTGTGGTCGTGTTTTTCACCCTGTGTGAACTTACCAATTATCCTGCTACCGAGATATTTTGCGTGTTTATTTCTAACTTCAAAGATTTCTCTCGACCATTTCACGATATATTCTTCGTCGAGATTGGCGAATTGTTTTTTGTTTTCGGTGATTATACTATGTAGACTATTGGGTTGTGGTAACCAGACTTCAGTTTGTATTCGATATGACATAATTGCTTCACTAACAATCAGTGATATCAGCATTTTAGAATCAATCATATACCGTAATATCACTATTGGCATCCAGTGTTTTTTCAGAGATGTGTCTACCAAACCAAACATAACAACACGGATGAAGTCTTTTAGCCAATTCGAATGATACCACACGAGCGAATCCGGTTAAATCAAAACCTGGCAGTGGTCCATTAATCGCAACACGATTTATCTCGTGTATGGGATGTCCAAATCGTTTAAAATACTCAGAACAGTATCGGTACCCAAGAAAACTCCCCGGATAACACGCAATCATATCAGCAGAAATAATATTTTTGGAGTCATATTTTGTATTCCATAATCCACCATGGCCATATCTACGCAGCTTGTTTCGATATCTAAGAGAAATTCTGCTCGTGTTGGTTTCCATAGATTTATGTTTCTCGCGAAATGAGCTGCAACTGACGGTATTGTAAAACAGTTTGTTAATAATTGTTCGTCGTAATCCGTTGAAAAACCACTTGCTAGTTTTGTTTCATCTTGTTGTGGAGGGCTTCAGTACGATATATTTCGCCATTGGGTTTGACAAATTTATCGAATGTATCCTCTTCGTCTTTAAAACTGTGAAGTAACCACACTGACACAGGATCGTTTTTACTTAACTCGTAAACAAAATCAAATAAATTTACCGTGTAATATTTTATTGTTCTATCCCGCGTAAATATGGTTACTGCGGAGGTCCAAGCATGTGCAATATGGTCAATAATTTTGATTGGAGATCCACTCGATTTATATTTTGGTTCATATAATATCTTGCCTGTTATTGTCTCTACGGATATTGGGAATTTTAGTATCCGCTCTAACGCGGCCACATTTCGAATTGTTGCTCTGCTGTCTTTCACTGTTAATGCTCATTCATTTTTTTGGCGTCTTTGATCCGTTAATTTGTTTCCACGCAACGCAATGCTCTATTATTCGTTCTGCTACACAATTCAACGACGAATATTTCATGGGTTTTAATTTTTCAATACTCGGTTTATCATTTATCGGATAGATCCCATAAACAACCACGGTTACAGGATAGAATCTCTCGTATTACGGTTTGTCAATCCCAGTCAGAATTCCTGGTTTGGAATCCTGACTCACATTGACAGTTCTCTTATTTTCCAGGATGGGTTCAAATTTGTCGCGTATAATCCAATTCCCAGTTTCTGAGCGGATAATGAATTTCACTCTAAAAAAAATACTTTTCCTTGTCAAGTTATGAGATTATAACTGCTGCTCTTTCGTCCTTCATGGTAGCATCAACACTACCATCGATTCGAAATGTTTACCAACAGTGAGATGTTCCATCGCGCTTGAATTCACTATATGCATCATGGATTCTGCCTCACATGCTTCTATAACTTATTAGACCCTTTGGTACATCAGTGGGGATTCTATCAAGATTGAATTCAACATTTTTCCAAGGCGTAATTTTCGATAATCTCTCGAACTCCTTCATATTATAATTAAAACAAGTATTTAAATAAGGATTTTATTATATATAAATCATTGCAAATAGCTTATGATATGATCAGTAGCCGCTTGTAACAAATCATGCATAAAAGAATTATGTGGATATCATTTCCAAAGCGTACGTCGCGGACGTTTTGGGCCCTTGCATACGATGTTGAGTAGGTGTGCGTGGTAAGTCGCAGTTGTGTCTCAATTGTGATGGTAATCGATAGAGATAGTTAAAGCGCTATTATGATAATAGACTCAGAGACTCCGTTAAGAACTCCATCAGTGATTTTGACTCTGTCAAGAACAAAATTATAAGAATACCTCAAGACTACATTGATAGATTTTCAAGTAATAATTAAACCAAATATTTAATTAGACACATAGTATTTAGTAAATAAATGAACCAAGAATTTCAACCACATCCCGTGATTACCAATTATAAAGCATCTCGTGACGGTATTGTCAGACACCGCAGGCTGAAGAAACCAGTTGGTTTTGACAGTCGTATTTGATATCTTTTATTTGGTGATGGAAAGAAAAGATATCTTATCCACCGTGTAGTATATGAATGTTACAATGGATTGTTCAAAGATGGTTTTGTAGTTGATCATATTGATTCTAATCCTAAGAACAATTCTTTATCGAATCTACAAACTATAACACAAAGTGAAAACACCAAACGAGGATGGACTGGAAAAAGCTCGAAAAATGCGAAATATGTAAAATAATTTAATACAGAAATTAACGAAGAAAGAGTATTTCAATCAATGAATGAAGCTGGAAAGTATTTCGATATTTGTGTACAAATAGTACGATATGTTGCAGAGAAAATAACTATATCCTCTTTTTCTAAAATATTTAAAATCAGACTTCAGTTCGTTTACATCTAAATTATTATATGGTATTTAGAGGAATAACTCGCGGATGCTTGTGTGTGTAGTTTTGAAACAACGATTACTTCTCTGTTTTAGTCACGTATCTCAATGGGATTTTTCGATGACTGAATGACTTATTTTGTGTGGTTCACATACATATATATCGTATTCAAAATTATAGACTTGTAGATTACAAACACTAGTGTATTGCATACACGGTTGGAATCTCGTCCTGGGACCCATGGTTCGAATCTCGTGGCAGGCATTATTGTCGACGGTACAGATTCGGGAGGTATTTCTATATAATAATTGGGGCTTTAAGCCATTCGAAATTCAAACCGTGAAACCACCATGTGTCACACACCGTCATACGGTGTGAATGTTTTTGCATTCAACCCGGGTGATTTTGTTGGAGCGCATGGTCCTGTCATTTTGAATGTAGAACTGCTCCGTGTGTGTATGTGATGTGTGTCCACCTATAATCCATTGTTATATGTTTTATTGTCTTGCTCTGTCCTCTCTGTATATATCATTGTAAATACCATTATATAAATACCATATAATTTCATTGTAAATACCGTTATGTAAATACTTGTAAATACCATATCATTCCATTGTCAATACCGTTATGTAAATACTTGTAAATAACATATCATTTTATTGTAAATACCATTATGTAAATACCATATCATTTCATTGTAAATACCACTATGTAACTACTTGTATATGTATATATGTATATGTATATATCCATAAATCTATATGTAAATGTAACGTCCATTCACCAAGTATACCTTCTTGGAGTTCTAACCCGTTATTTGACAAGTTAGATCTCCTCTCGGAGACTGTTTCGTGCTACCTCTGGGCTCTGTCAGATGTGAATATCACCTTAGGGGATCCAAATGGGGATGTGTTGTCTTATATATGTAACCTCTTGGTCCCTCCGATGTGAATAAGACCTGAGGGGTTCCAAATGGGGTTTATCATATCATAAATAAACGGGTCAAAAATGACCCCTAATTTTTTTAATTTCATATTAGATATATAATATTTCATATAATGATTTTAAAAAATATGAACGTCATTATTATCGAGATTTCAAATTTGAAAAATCAAGGAATTCAATTGTCAGATAAAATTAGATTGTGATCGGATTTTCTCTGATTTTCAAGATATTGATGATAGCCCTCGGAAGAATAAATATGTGTTATCGAAATCCTACTCTTTTATAAAGAGAATTCAACACTCTATTTATGACTCACTCGCATATAACAATGACATCAACAAGTTCGAAAGGGTCAGAAGTGAATTGGGGTAACAATATGAAATCAAACGGACAATTAACTCGAAAATCATTACAATAAAAGAGATTATCCGCCAAAATGAAAATTCCCAACCCCCGATTGTCTCAAGACAGTGAATGAAATTCTCATCATGGATTGACATGTACAATAGCCATACCTCTTTGCAAGTGTGGGTATAGACAGGTAAGGAACATGAACTATATAAGCCCCTTTTGATAAATAATTATATAGGCAGGTATGCGCTGACTCGCATAGAACGAATTTGTATGGGTTGAAATTCTATAGACAGGAAAGATACTGTAATTTTTTTGCATGGTGATTTATCTTTACGCGTAAGTAATGAACACAGTGTCGGGGGTGCGTTTTCTTTTACAATTTAGATCGTATATTATATTTATAATGATAGGTAAAGCCCTAACAACTAAATTAGCACGCGAACGATTTACTGCGATTAAGAAATTTATTCCAATTCGTGTTTCGGTTCGAAATAAGCTCCAAACGAGACAAGAATTTCAAACCGCTTTTACAACGGCCACTGAACAGTTATTCAAACTAATAACAACTACAACAAGGAAAGTCGTATCGACCACTGAGAAAGCCATATGGGGAGATATTCCTGAGGAACAACGAGGAAAAAAACCGGCCCTTCTTCCTGTACTTGCCAAAATAGCAAAGAGATCCAACCAAACAAAAAAATCTTTGAAAACACTTCCAGTTGATATAATAGCCGCTGCACGACTTCAGGAACGGGAAGAAAAGGGTCATAATTGTGAAGAAGAAGAGGGTGATATTATTGAAGAAAAACAGGGTGATATTATTGAAGAATAAGAGGGTGATGCTATTGAAGAAGATGAAGCAATTTTGAGAGAGAGAACATATCCACCTGAAAGATCTTTACGGAAGAAGCGATGAATAAATTTAAAAATTCCACGGATGATGAATTAGTTGATTTTACTGTTAAAAATTTTAAAAAGAGAATAAGGGAAAAATATATAAAAGATGGAGCTGAAGACTATATATTAACCTTTGACACCTGGTATAGAAATATATATTGGTAAAATACGGTGGAATTGAAACCTGTAAAGACAGTAAAAATTTTAATTCGTATAAACAAATGATAAAGAAATAATGACAAAAGAAAAAATGAGTGGTCAATCACCATCTGATAGGAAAGAAGATGATGATGATGCACAAGGTGCGACTGGTAACACTTAAAAAAAAAGGAAAGGGAGGTTCTCAAATTGGATATCCAAGAGAGGTTTCAGGTAGTGGTCTTGTTCGTTGTCCTAATCGTATTCTCGGGGATATATCACGATTAGAAATTCTCGTAGGAGGGAGACGAGCTGGTAAAAACTCACCGGAAATAATTAATGAGGCAGCTGATATCTGTAGACGACTATTTGAGCTTGGTATAATGGATATTGGTGTATGTAGAGAATTTATTGATGAGCTAGCGGACGGTTACCAGAGTAATTAAATCACCACATTAGATAAATGTCATTTAAGAAAGATGATCATACACTACATCCCCAAAAAACCAACCATGGTCTATGTAGTAAACTCACGATTGCCTTATTATAGAGCGTACTATGGAGATGGTCTCGGCAATACCATTGCAGGGTTATTTGCAAGAATGGCTCCAAAAATAGCAACAATAAAAAACAGTTATCAATGAAAGCTATTGATGTTATTCGTGATAAGGGTCTTAGCGGTGTTGGTGATGTTGCCGGAAAAGCATTTCCCGCGGCTAAGGAAAAACTACTAGCGTGAGTTCAGCGACGAAAGGAACCAACGATGACTTCGTCATTAGTGATAAAGTCACTAGAGAAACTAACATCTACGGAACTTATGCACGCGAGTATTAGCAAAAAAATAAACAAACAATGGATCAAACAATAGCATCACTGAACAGCGTCTAGGATAATATTACTGCAAATATAATAGCGGGAAGTGGTTTGAAATCGCGAGTGAGATCGCGATTTAGATCAAGAAATATATAATAATATGTTCAAATCGGTTTTTGATACAGCGTTCGAGATGGATGCCCCAGTACCCAAGAATGATTCTACAGTCAATTATCAATTATATTCCTATCATGTACTACAACCCAATAGTCGATCAAGAATCGAACTTCAAGTCCAGGATACCAGCAAATACATTCTACCCACTGAAGCGTTTATCGAAGTAACCTATATTGCAATTGAGATGAATGTATCGTCATTTCGTGTCATAGCGGCTAGGGAGATTTGTCAACGCGCAAAACATCTACGACAACACTGATATCGACCAAAGCAATATCATTTAACACGAGCGTGTGTTTTTTCTGTTTTTCCAGGAATATCAATTTTGATATTTGTTTTCGTGTATCAGCTGGTGAATACCATAACGGCATTGGTAGTGTTAGGAAGTTTTGTTTATATAATTGAAATAACGGCTGTTGAAGTGTGTCTCTGACTATCCTCTACTTGCCACTATCAAATCGTTTGGTCTCCACGTTTTCCAAAAATCATTTAACAATGTTTCTGAAATTATTTACGCGCTATTTTGCACTGCAGGTTATCCGATTGTAATCTGATTAATTTCTTGAACTCGCTTAATTCTGGATCAAGCGCTTTATGATTAGTATTAATTTCTTAATGACAATCTAAAAATTGCTTCAGCCAATCATGTGGAGACAAATCAACAAATGGTGTTGGTTAACTATCATCGCCACATATTATCACAGTTGTATTTTTGAGAAAGAGCCAATCAATAAACATTTTTAATATATCCAACGACACTGTACATATTTCGTCAATAATAATGATCTTTGGAATATATTTCTCACCTATTCGACCAGGAGACCACGCATCACCCTTGTACCGAAAGAAACTGTGATAATTGCAGGAATTAACTCATCGCTTTTAATCTTTCTGTGTCTTGGTGTTAGCACAATAATGTATGACTTCTCCCGCCGAAATAATTCGATCACTCGTGTTGTTTTTTCAGAACCGCCACATCTGTTTAAGACAACGTCTCTTTTATCTACATATTGGATTGGATAACGAAGTTTCATTTGATAATTCTGATAGTTGATTATGTTTCATGTAATTATCTTCAACTGTATTATCCGCTGATTCAGAATAATCATGCAACATTTCCTGTTTTATTCTCCATGATTCCCAACTCGCATCAGACTTTGTAAAAGAAGCCACTGCTTCTTTATAATTGCTATCTATATAAAATGAATCTTTTGTGACACTTACTGTGGTGTCAGGAAATATATTTATGATCGATAGCAGGTATATAGAAGCATAATCCAGCATAGACGATCTTAGATGATATACTGAATAAATTCGCCGTTGATGTAGCAAACAATAGTTCCTAACTTTGTTCCATCAGACAAGTAAGCATGTTTACGACTGACGTATATATCTTTAGCTGTTGCATCCGCGATTATAAAATCGTATTTAGTGTCTTCTAGAAAGAATCGTGAATAATGCGCTTGTGATCATATGCTACGGCTTGGTTAAATTTACGGATTATTCTTCTACCGAGATCCTTTGCGGTTTTATCATTGATTTCACATCTATGATCAAAGATCCCCTTGGATCGTTTAAGAATGTAGTCCTGGGTTAGATCAGGATAACATTCCTTATAATCGTTAATAATACTATCAAGACTTACATCATCAGGTTGTGGTAACCAAACATCAGTCTGTGCGTGATATGATGAAATGTCTCGCGGACAATCAGCGATATCAGTATTTTACAATCAATCATATACCGTAATAACATTATTGGTGCCCATTATGTTTCAGATAAATGTCTACCAAACCAAACATTACAAATTGGATGGATTCATCGGGCAAACTTGAATGATATTACACGAGTGAATCCAGTTAAATCAAAATGAGATAGTTGTCCATTAATTGCAACTCGTGTCATCCATTGTGTGGGATGTCCAAATCGTTTAAAATACCCAGCACATTCTCCATATTAGAAATTTTTTTCTGGATAACATGCAACAATATCAACCGAGATGATATTTTTCGAATCATAATTTGTATTCCACCATCCACCGTTGTCAAATTCTATACAACTAGCTAGAACATCTGAAAGACATTCAAAACGTGTTGGTTTCCACAGATTTTTCTCTCGCGCGAAACGAGCTGCAACTGACGGGACTGTAAAACAGTTTGTTAGTAATTGATGGTTATTATCCTTTGAAAATTTCACAGCGAGTTTTCTCCTTTGCGTCGGGTATATTTCACCGTTAGGTCTTACAAATTGATGAAATTTACACTCTTTGTCTTTGAAACTCTCAAATAACCACACTAATACAGGATCGATTTTACTTAAGTAGTAAATAAATTCAAACATGTTACTGCCATAACTCTCTGGCGGTTAATATTTTACAATTCGATCTCGTGGAAATATTGTTACTACGTTAGTTCACGCGTGCGCGTTTTGATCAATACTATTTATTTGAGCTCATTTAGATTTATATTTCGATTTTTATAATACTACTCCTGTTATCGTTGCTACGGTTATTGTGAATCGTAATGCTGTTTCTAACTCAGTCACATTTTGTATTGTAGCACCAGCATCTTTGACTGATAGCACCCATTTGTTTATCTTGCTACGTCTTAGATCTGTCAGATGTATTCCACGCATCGCATTTGTAAAATGCTTTATTACTCAATTAGATACGCAATTTATTCTTGACAGTTTCATAGGTTTCAATTTTCATTTATCGGTCAGATTCCAAAAACAACCGCGGTCACAGGATAAGCTCGTTCATAATACAGTTTTTCACTTCCAGTCAATATCCCTGGGTCAGAATCATGACTCACAATGTCGATGTTTTTACTTTTGAGGACAAAGTCGTATTCATAACGAATAATTCAGTTTCCTTTTTCTGCTAGAACGATATATTTCACTCTGAAAAAATATTTTTGATATTCAAGATGCGCTATTTTACTTGCTCCTTGTTTGTCATTCATGTTAGCATCAACATCATCATCGATTCGAAATGTTGACAATGAGTGAGACGCGCCATCGCTTTAAAATGTGTTCATAGCATCATACATTTTATCGATTATGCTTTTATCACTCACTAGATCCTTTCTTGGTACATCTACAGGAATTATATTGAGATTACATTTTTCGAGGGCCTGATTTTGGATAATCTCTTGAATTTCTCCATATGTTATAATTAAGAAAAGGATTTAAATAAAGAGATTTTATAAAATGAACCAGTGCCAATGGTTGGTTATAGGATCCGTAACCCCTTGTAACAAATCGCGCAGAAATGAATTATGTGGATACCATTCACAGAGTGTACGTCGAGGAAGCTTAGTTCCGAAACCTTGCATTGCAATGTTAGAGTACGATACAAATCTGTGTTTGCAATGTGATGATAAGAGAAACAGAGAGCTTAAACGGCAATATGATACAAAAATAATGACCTAGACTCTGTCACGGACAGCGTCTCTGACAAAGTCATAAGAACCCAGATGATCATATTAGTAGATTCTCAACAATATCAATTAAAACAAATAATGATTTAAACAAATAAATATATTATATATAATGAGCCAAGACTCGTTCAGACTCTTGGAATCTCATATGACAATCAAAGGGTTCATGTGGGTAATATGTGTGTCGTGATTCACCAAACCACATCCCCTTGAACATGTTGGAATGTCATATGGCAATCCAAATGTTCATATGAGGAATGTGTCTTCCTAACTGTACTGTGTGTGTCGTCGCTCACCGAACCACATCATGTTGATCCTGTTGGAATATTGTTTGACAGGTTAGGGGCTCATAACAGGGTATGCGTTTCGTGCTGCTCCGATATTTAAAGATACATTTTTTATAAAATAAACTCTGAAAATATCAATAATATAATTTCTGCTATTACAAATTTGAAAAATAAAGGAATACAATTTTCAGATAAATTAGATTGTGATAAACTTCTATCTGACTTTGAATATCGTAAGGAAATTACGCTCAAGAACAGGCATGCGCTACCATCTCAATGTAGATTCATTAAGGAAATACAAATGGCCGTTAATGAATCATTAGCGAATAATAGATAAATAAATAAATGTGTGCCTCTGTTTAACGCAGTAGAAAAAAGAAGAGTGTAATTATCAAGACAGTATTTAACTAAGAAAAATATGAATTTACGCGTAAGACAACTAATATAATCAAAACCGACCAATTTCGTAACTTTGATAAGATATTTACTAGTAGAAAGCATACAAATTAATTGATTTCACAGTAATATATAATAATAATTTATTATGCGACTGAAATATTTTGCTTATAATATTTGTTTTTTTTAAACCTTGATTCATTAGCGTTGATTGATATTTAAGATTTCAAATAGAGACTTATTTGTAAAATTACATTATCCAATTCAAATTACCGGATTGGTCAGTGATTTTAAAATGTATTCTCGTTAATAAAGTATTATGACACCGCATATCGACGAGAGTCACTGGCTTTTGAACAATTGAAAATTAAGTTGGAACTAGTGGTGTGAAAGAATATAAAATGTATCCTTGCAGGGCCTGATTTGATTTTATCGAGATTAATTTGATAGCTTCCATCAATAACATCACAGATTTTCTGCGATCACCGATGATATATTATCATTTCCATATGCTATATATCTCTTACCTCCGTCTGGATCATTATTATGCTTCAGGACGCCCTTAGGGGTATTGTTTTCCATGCAGAATGTATCAGAACAAAGTTTTCATTGATAAGAGCGCTGATTTTAACATTTTAGATATATCATACACACCAATTATTTTTTTTGCAGGTAAATCAGATTCTTTAGCATTTGTAATATCCTCAATAACTTCTTCTCGAAACTTTTCAATCAGATCAATCTTCACCCTTCGTATTTTAGGTTTGGTGATTTCTTCAACGGGAGGTTACGGTAAAGCAGGTTGTTGTTGAGCTGCAGCTATTTTTTAATACTGGAAGAATACTCTTTTTTCTTTCCTCGTCATCCGTAGTATCTCCTAATATAGCTCTTTCAATAGTTATTGCAGCTTTTTCAGTAACTGTCTTAACTGATTTGAAAAATTGTTGAACACCCGTTACAAAATCAACTTGAG
Source organism: Unio pictorum (assembly GCA_030141615.1). Lineage (NCBI taxonomy): Eukaryota > Metazoa > Mollusca > Bivalvia > Unionida > Unionidae > Unio > Unio pictorum. The sequence goes on along the minus strand of JARLTB010000360.1, from coordinate 8,601,785 downwards.
ATTCTTGTCGTTGTAATTTTTTGTCTAACTCTATCTCGTACTGGTATACAATTTTTAATCGCGCCGAGTCGCTCTCGAGCTAATCTAGTTGTTAACGATTCTCTTGCTATTATTGTTATATAAATGATTTTAATTAAGAGCGCGACAACAAATATGCGTCTGTTTTTTGACACTTTTTTCGGTTCGCAGGAGGCCTTTGTTTGCCAAATAGACACCTCTACAAGTTGTCCGATATACCCTCTCTCTACATGTGTATGTGTATTGTTTTTTGATTTTTTTTATAGGAAACCCTGGTTGACAAATATTTGCCTAAAATGATTTGCCTAAAATCCTTGTCCGATTCACCCTCTCCGCTGCTTAGTAACGTGGTGTAACTCATTATTCATATGTATTATCATTATTGCAGCACCAAATCATTATTAATTGTTGACATATTTTGAAAACGGATCATGAGCTTAACTATAGCTTAACTATAGGTTTAGCTTCTTGTGCATGTGCGGATGGCGGTTGAAATAAATATGAGTGACGGTTGTAATTTTGTACCAAAAGAGTAACGTAAAAAATGTTAATATTGCAAACAGAAACAAAAATGTATCATATTGTTTTATATTTAATAGTCCAATTACATAATACAAAACTTACTATAACGATACTGATTAATTATCGTTTAGCAAACTATCTGGTCGTATCATGAATGGTTTCGATTGCTATTAGTTATATTTGCATTATGTGTTTACCATAAATACAATCGGTACGATATATCTGGAATTGCTTTCGTTGACACTGGACATGGCTATTTTGCAACGTTTTTATTACTTGCATATAATTTGAATTATAAGAACAGAATGATTTAGTACTAGTTCCATATATTTAGTTGGTGTATGTATATGCCCAAAGACTATATATTAATGTCTCTTTGTTCGCTTCTTTAAAATCATCAACTCGATTACAGCATCCAACAATAATCAATTACATTAAACAGACACTATCATACACTTGTGAAGTTACTTGTAAGTTTCGTTATAGAATTTTCACATATTTTCCCAGCCCACTTGATTCTGATTTTGACAGAATGTATATGTAACAGCTACTTGACTATGAATTAATTGTATTTAATGACACAGCAACATACCATAAACTAGGCTTTGGAGTGGATTGCTCCGAGTCACACACACAAAGCACAAACAGAGTGAGTAAATTCAAGACGTGTGCCTGACCATGCAACTGGTATACATTACGTTGTAGCCAAAAATACAAGATTAATTTAAATGACTTTAATCCTAAGATTCCCATATTTGCTTTGTACGTAGTAAATCTTATCTTACAAGTGTTCAGTTGTTAAATACTAAATTAACTGCTGTGATTTACATTTGGGGTTTACCACCAACACAAATCTTTAAATATAATACAAACGAAATTGTATCCAACAATCAGATAACCGTTTGTGTTTTGTTTCTGGCCATAGTCTAAACGTCAAAAGATAAAATATAAACATAATAGTAGTTCATGATGCCTTTAACCTTGTCTCATCAGCATTACTCAAATAAAATAACATCTTGGAACGGATTAAATCGAATATCGGGTGAGGGCGTTATTACTGATATTTGACTTATGTTGCCCATGATACCCAATTTAGAAATATACCACATGTTATCGAAAGATCATAATTTTTTTGGAGTAAACATTAAATACTTTATATAGTGTTAATGCGTGCTGAAACACACACACACACACACACACACACACACACACACACACACACTATATTCCCAACGGTTTGCCACAAAATTCAGATAAAATAACGTATGCATTGGACTGTAGATGGAGCACTACAACGAAGCAAAAGCACAAAATGTGGACAATTTACTTTAATACAACTACTGAGACCTGTGGCACGACACATATAAAATGGTTTGTTTAGTTTATTATGCTACACTATCCACTGACAATATTAAAAAGGAAATGTGTATTATAGCTTAAATATAATGTTACGGTCCATATGAAGATATACGGTTATTACAATCATGTGGTCTTCACAATTGTTCAGCCATTATACTGACATAAATACGCATTCGATTATATGTGCCTAATCTATCATTTACAAACACTTTACAATTTCTCTTTACTTATAATGCATTACTTATCTGTATGTGTTTTGCTTCATTTTCTCCAGTCCCCTTTTTGATTTATTTATATGATTTTTATTATTTATCGTAACTTCCTTGGCTTACGCAAATTTTGAACTCTTCGTTGTACGAGAACAATTGTCTTCTGTTTTCTCTGTGCACTGTCTTGCACAGTTTAATAGTTAAAATGGCAGGATATACCGATTTTATAATGCACAGGAAGCCAGATGATGTTGATTGTAAATCTAATGGAAGTATTATAGATCAATATGTTGGTCAGTGCGCAACAACTGAATATTACATTTATCAAATCATTGATTAGACGTTTCTCGAGGGATGCAAGAAGAAATGTTTTGTAGGCAATCTGATCGTTTCCAAAGAGAACATTGCAGTGTCGTCATTGAATTTATTATTATGAATCTAATGAGTGTCTTAAACAACAACGTAGAAATATGCATATGGTCTGATGGCATACATATACAATATCTCGATGAGGCAAATGGAGTAGGTTATCTGTTTAAGAAGCGATCAGTTTCAAAATACATCAGCTGCTGTTAAGTCGTTTTGGAATACTTTTTCCAAATAATATTAGAAACGTAAAGGCAGGCACACTTTTACATACAATTAGTAAGCCATCATATCATTCAAATACTGAAGAAATGCATCCCCATCTTAATAGCGACATCATAATTAGTAACCTAAAACCATACCAGGCAATATAAGCGATGGATAACCACTAGAACATTGTCTGACATAGACAAGATATATCTGTACCAGATACAATATAACTAAGAATAATATTGGCAAATAAAACTAAGAGTAGATGAAGCAAAATGTATGAAACTTAACGAAGGCTCTAACACAATCAAATCCCAATGGTTAAATTGTCATCAAAGGAACAAAATAAATCAATAACTCTAGCACAGGTTTGGAAACTGAATACAAGTGAGAAGCAACGATATGATTTAAGGTAAAAAGTGATATGGGAACTAAGAACTGAAAATATATATGCAAAGATTAAGAAGCTAACTATTAGTGAAATATTTAACCTAATTTTAAGAGAGAAGTGTGTTATCATTGCCACAACGTGTACAGCAATATTAATTTGTATATATTCCACAGAAATAAATGTAGCAGAGAAGAAACTAGCTAAGCAGTCATCGATTTACAAAGAAGCCATATATTTTAATGCATCTTTGGCTGTAGATGGAAACACAAACACAAACTTCACTGACAACAGTTGCAGCTGCACAAATACGGGTGACCTTAACCCCTGGTGGAGCGTTGACCTGCAAGCCGTCTATTTTGTTATCGGTATTAGGATTTACCAACGAATGGATTGTAAGTATTTTAATTGCATGCAACAGCTGTTTGTGTCATTTGAAAAGCTTCACCTTTGGAAAGGTTTAATTGGAGAACGGATTATAATTCTTTCAACAATGCATGTACAGCATGAACATAATATTGTGTATGTTTCCGTATATATGTACTGTGTTATCCTGTGTTCTCCGGATGAACAAGTGAGTCTTCAAGAAGCAAATGTACTAGATATTCAGTGAAATTTTAAAAATTGAATTAGAATCCTAGTCGGCACTACGGCAATACAAATATAGTTCATAACACCCTCGGTAAACCAATTGTTAATCGCGCAAAAGCTGTTATGAAATATTTGTTTTTGATATGTAGGTTATAATGTAATCCCAAAAATATAATCAGCAGATAAATCGAAAATGTCCAACAGATAAGCCATATATGACCAACTCTCGTGCTCTTTATTCCGTTAATAGAATTAATATTTTTTGTTCATCTAGCTATAAACAGCTGCAAAAGTAGAAATTCAGTGATGCAAATAATCACCGTTCGCTTACTGAGACTTGACAGTGCATACATTGTTGTTTAGACCAAACAATGTAACGATTTTTTCTCAGTAATGTTTCCTCTTATTGTATCAAGTTTTATCCGGTACAATACTGACATATATTGGAATATACAGTATATGGGTACAATATGAATATTACATTTATATTATGTCGGTAAAAATAAATTGATCGAACCATTTCAGATAAAACGTTCTTCATCAGTGAGTCTTTCTTTTCGTTATAGCAGTGTCACTTTACGCACTAACCAATTTCATAGGAAGTAAGTCATCAAACATTACCACCAACATGTTCTATACTGCAATAGGATTTAATCTACTAGAACGGTCTCATGTAGGTAGCTTTTATTATAGTCACAACATGAGCACCCTTAGCTTGACAAAATAAGTATAAACATAATAACATTGCTGTCCCCTGATATGGCTTAGAAGTAACTTATGGGTCATTTTTGATTCTGTTTTCATTTGATGCATGACACAAAGGCACGGCCGCAATACACGATGATTTGGAAAGCATTTAAAATACAATGTACAGCAATGGTATGATATATTCACTCATGCAATGATTGTTTTAGGCGACTGTTGTTGTCTTTTATTCCGCAACGACAAGATACCTATTCTGTGCTTGTAATTGTCGGTGAGTTTCGTCTCCGCCAATACAATCTCTAAAAGGCAGTGATAACTATTTGATCCTTGACAATTTGGAGCATTTGAGGAACCAGGGGATCCATACTTTCAGACACAGTAATACTGCAAATAGCACCATCAACTAAACACATATTTGCACTTCATAATCAACTTTTATTCTCTTGGTGAATTCATCTTATGGTTCTTGCTACTCTTTAATTCATTTGTTCACGTTGGTAACTTTCATGGTCTATCGAAGAGCTGTGACAATAATATAATAATGTAGTAACATTGCTCTAGAGGCAGACCTTGTCAGGATTCATCGAGACCAGGTGCAAGACGCACGTGCACATCTAACTATGTAAGCCTCTTTACCGGTACAACGGTCATAACATTATGGAAAATATCTTGGTGCTGAATATTTAATAACTGACAGTTGTGAGCTTTCTTAGCTTTAGCATCTTATTCATTCTAAAACACACCGATTAGGCATATACCCATTGCACCTAAGGATGGTAATCTTTGTGCAACGACTGTTTCATCGACAAGTTTGTTCTTATTGAACATCACCCATAATCCTTTATAATAATAACTGAGTCATTGTGACATACTTGTCTTTGAACGTAACCGTGATGGAGACAGCAGTTAATACAAAATCACGGTTGTAGAGACAATTCTGGTATGCTTGTCACATAGTGCTCCTGAAAAGGATTGCGCGTTACCACATGCTAATGCAATAACTCGTTGTAGACAACACTACGTCGGTAAAACCATCGATGGATGGAATTGATTTCCGCGTAAATGCACCGCGATAGTGTTTCAATGTATGCATCTGCCTGATTGTATTTTAAATTTATTCAGTTATCTGCGCAGTACAGATTATATCTTGTTCGGCTATAAATTATTGATGAAAAACATCACCGATATCATATTCATAACATGTTTTATAAATGTATTTTCTGGCATTAATAACTGGTGTTATTAAATTAAAGTAAGGGTAAAATCTAATCTACAGTTGTATCGTATTTGCTGCACTCCGCATACTACCATGCCCATATCGATTTACAAGGGTAAAACAAATATGTGTCTACCGATTACTATGACATATCATATACAAATGTTGCAGATGCGTTATCGCTAATTAGTCATCTGGCTCCAATGTTGGTGAAACCGCATCCAGACTATAACTCTAAACAAATATTATTGTCGATTAACACTTGCAGTGAACACCATAGACAGTGTCACAAGTTACATGTAACGAATTCTTAAGGGAATCGTCATAATATCAAGCACTACAATCTACCCGATAGGTAAGCTTACATATCATCTGAAATGTTGTTAGTGGACGAACGTAAGCTTATGGTATTGCCTACCGTGCCATCTCAACCAAATACGTTGATGCACTTAATCAACTGCAAATTACAAGCATATCAATCATTTGTTTGTGATCCATGCAACATGACTTCACATTGATCCCTCTTGTCGTTAACGATATATTACGTCCATTGAATATTATTTCCAAGGCCATACGCGCCATTAGCATGGTATACTTTAAACGAATCACTTTATGCATATATTGATAGCGTTGAGTCTATGATATATGTAATTGTCATGTCTACCTAATTAAAATATTTGGACGGAGCTGATTTGTTTATCAAGCATCGCATCGTAGTGAGTTCATGATTGTTTCTGCTTGAATCCAAATCGTCCATGGTAGTCTTTTTATCGATCACAGACACAAAGGATTGAGCCATTGACACTCATGTCTCTCAACACATGTTGTAAGTCTAAAGCAACATTATGAAAAAGTTGAACATCAGCCGATAATGCAGTCACATACAGTTCAGTCTTCAACAACTATTTATATTTTGCAGTGCCAGCTGGGCAATGATCAGTGCACTAACATAATGTGGAAACATGGAGCTTCCAGTTCCATCACCATGTTTCAATGGTTTAGAATTTGCAGTTTTAAAAAGCAATCAATGTCTGCTGAACCACCTTGAATCGCATTGCTGCTCAGTGTATCGGACACGACCTTGCTTTTAACGCATCAAACAACATCATTTAATATCAACGCGCCGATCTCAATCTTATCTTTGACCTAATTGTGACTATGGGACGAAGTGGTAAACAGCGAATCGCAAACATGGGTTGTCAAAGGAGATAGCAAATGTAAACTAATCTTGGAGGCTCTGCCATTCGCGTAGAAAAGTCCACTCATTAAAAGTAACGTTTCCTACCATATACAGGCAAACAGTGGATGTAAAGAAAAGGACATTATAAACTACATTCCAAGTGTGTATGTGAGAGATGATGCCGCCGTGTAAAACTTAGCAAGTGTGGTAAATTTATTTCATGGTTGGCCAAATAAATCTTATAGCAGAGTTATATGCCCTTACGAAGAAGGATTTTACTTGGTATGGTTTATATCCTAATCCCAAACATTAGACATATATAAAGAAGTCGAGCCGTTGACGTCAACACATTATGCATGTGTCGCAGATGAAATCAAAAGCATTCATACGCGTGTACTACATAATTGTCACGGCTTTTTCAAGTGGACTCTGGTAAAGAATATATCCGATCTTAGAATTGGTGTTGGAATATCAATTTTCATCTTGACCATGATATTTCGAAACGACACAATTGCACACGCGCGGTACGCTATACTGAAATTACAACTAGCAGAAATTGTTCATAAGATATCCGATGGAGGGAAATACAATTATAGTGTCCGATAAAGTAACTGGTTGGAGTTTACCATTAGTTCTACAACATAGAGGGAAAGAAAATGTGACACCTACTACTCAAATGAAAGAACTTAATGTGATTCGAGAAAAGACTGTCACTGTTACCCAGAAAATGATATTAGAGACGATGTCGTTACAATAGCTCCTATACAAGTATATGCGGTAAGCACTAGGAGAGTTCGAAGGTTGGAAATACCGTGCTATTGATCCCTTATGATCTGTCAATATGTCCACTATCTCAGAACAACATGATAATTCAGTATTTCCAACACATTATTGATTCTGACCATTACCGGGATGGCGACATTAATTGAAATTCGTTCTGGCCCTCCAAATGTTTTGATTGAAAACGTGATCACGTTAGTATGTTATCTGTACGCTGATAAGCAATAGCATGATTTTTCAAACGATTAACTAGTGATTCCATTGGGTAATATACATTAGTTTGCATTAAATGTAGACAACTTCAGTTTATTTCATCTGTAAAATGTCAGCTCTGTTTTTTTTTTTTAAACATTATTATATTTGTCTTATGCTCGATTTCACGTTGGTCGCAAGGAAACTCTAGTTATAGTTCGTGTTGAATATCTTCTTCACAAACCTTTGCAGCACATTTTGGTCTCTTTATACTTTCAGAACAGAGTGGTTCAGTAATAATCGACTATAATTTAGGACGCATTATGGCGTACGCTTCGACTCTGTTCCCTGAGCATTGGTATTTCAACTTACCAAAACATTTATAATGTTGCTCTTAAAATACTGATATTCTTATTGATAATCAATAAAATCGAATTCATTGACCAAACAAAGGTGTACCATCCGATGAGATATTGCTGGTGGTGATACGCATCATCACATAATCGATATAAGTGTACGGACGTTTGTCCCGATCCTTGTTAAACCTAAAGATCGTATCATAGGAGTGCTCATACAAGAGACGCTTTGACAAATGTAACGCAGACTAACCATCTTAAATTGGTTGTGTTAGCGTAAAACTTTGATTGTATCTGATAACATCAACAAATCTACCATCAATGATCTTTGTAACGCATGGGATGGGTCAACAATCAGATTTCGAAAATTATGTGATGCATTAAGACGGGAAAGTTCGTCTTTAATTGGTTTGCACAAATTATCCATGTTACATTCAAAATGCAAAATAGGTCTTGTGACTGATAAAATCCTTAAAATCATTTGAGGACTTAAGTTTTAGATACGTATTCATATGGATATACGGTCCAATCCAATTCAAGCACTCAATGTATCTTGGTGTTAGGCATACCAACTTGCAGAAAGGAATAAGGATATTGCTACCGGAACTACAAGTTCTCTTGGTGGACGTAATAACTCTTTTACAGCTCTAGTAATAGGTGGTCGCGGAGATCTCGCTTGTTATAACTAAGTCAGCAAATCAATATAGCTGTTATCGAATGAATTTCGTTTTTGCGATTTAACAAAAAACTCGGCCGCATCCTCGCCAAGATATAACATTGGTACGACAGTTTACTCGTCACATAAAACTGATGTATCAAAACCTGCATGGCGATTCTTGAGCGGCTTAGGCTGTTTTGTTGTTTTTGTTTGCGGAGCTTTACGCGTTAGCGTCGTAGAGGTACATTGAAATATCCCAAATTGACTTGATTGATATAAAGAAATTTCATCTTTCATTGTACAGAAGTAAATTTGAGAATGTTTATACCTCGCTCTGGCATTATAGTCTTCTGCAAATTTAAGCTAGTCTCACCACATTAAGAATCCTGTTCCCGTGGTTTAATGTCGGGTCTTAAATAAAAGGGTATATCGTATATATATATATATATATATATATATATATATATATATATATATATATATATATACACACAGGTTAACAAAGCGAGAAAGATAAGTAGCTGAACTGAGTAGGTATTTCGTAAGTCCATTCAGATCGTACTTTGGCGGATTCTCTATTGTATACAGAACCAAAATTCCCGAGATTTTACATTCAAACAATGTGCATAGTCAATATCAGCATCAGACACCATTTAAATTATATGCATACCACGTATCCAATACTGAAGTTAGCCAATCATCATCAAGTTGACTTTTACAGTTCACAATATTCCTTCTAGAATATGTCATGTATCTGCATAACAAATAACAATTTTGTAATAAACGACGGTTCTAACCGGTTGTCGTCCCTCTAATAACAGGGTTCATTAGTTGTCACGGCTTTAGCTTGTGTTGGAGCGTAAATGAAAATCTCGCATTTTACATTATACAATCGTTTTTAACATACTTGATTAACTCCCCCTTTCATCACTTATGATCGATTTTTGCACCAATTTAAATTACTTTTTCAGAATAGTATTATTCATACCCTCAATGGTCTATGTAATCATAAGCACATATAGTCAAAAACAGTAAATTTACATCCTCTTCACTTTTTTAGGTTCTTCACTTGTAGCATATACATTACATTTTATATTAGGACAAATTCCATTCTAACACAATGCGATATTGATAGCTTGTATTTGTTGCGCATTGTATCTTCTGACACCGAAAAAAATACATTGCTGAATTTTATAAAAATATATCTTTTCTACCTCCTAAGAATATTCTGGCACGTACTTCTATAAATCATAACCCATCACTGCATATTTTGTATACTGAAAACACATATCCATGCTGATCTTGTAGCAAGCCTATTGTATGCAACGACATTAATGTTTATAACTATTGCTGATTATTCACTGGATGCATATTGTGCGTTGTTTTGTTTCCCAATCATGGGATATATAGGTAATGTATTTGAGTTCAGACGTGGAACATAGAACTGTGTATGGTATAGCTCTGGGTCCTTCATACTTTGTGCTTTATGTGATATCCATCATTATTTGCTATTTTTAATTTCTTTCTACACGTTCAATTTGAATGGTAATAGTTCTAAATTACCATTATGAAAAAAGAAAATATTGAGACACATCACGGTAAGTGGGATTGAAGTAAAGTATCAGACATTATCATAACTTTCAAACCTTCTAAATTAACTCCACTCTAAGTCAGACGTTTTACCCAGTCAATAAGACATCTGTGCAACATTACAGATAGCTCTAAGCTAGCCAACTGAGTACAGACTTGATAGATCGATGGAAGTATATTAAATAATATTAATCATGTATTTTATCAATATTATGTTTCGCTCAAATATCAATTATTGTACTAGTTTTCAACGTGAACACGTTATGTTTCTGAGCTGTTCTGTGATTTAATGTGTGACAAATGTGCATTTTGGACATTATCAACCTAATCAAAAGCAGTCACGTTTACTGAAGTGTTCAATCATCTCGTTATGTCATCAGGATGTAAACAATATATCTATCGTGGCAGATGGTAACGGATTGAAGAGGTTCTCGCGTAAGCTCAAATATTCACGTAATGCATTATTACAACAACACATATATCAAAAGTGCTGGTAGAATGGATATTAAACATTTTACAACAACGCTTTTCAGGCATTGTCGTAGTGTTTATTCCATGGCGTAGTGTTCTCAGCCATTTTGTGCGCAAGAATAACTATTTAGTTCAGTAATCTATTAAGCTTTTGTCATCTCTTAATAATAAATTAGTTTTGATTAATATCGAGTTTTAAAACTCCAAACGTACAAGTATGTATTGTTTATCACTATCTGAGTCTTTCTCAATTCTGATTAGTCATTGTTGAAATTTTGGATTTAAAGTAAGATGTTGCATACTTGTTAATTGTTAAACTGAACTATTTTACCGATAGTATGTATGTCTTCATTCTGAAGCTGATTGATAACATTTTAATGTAACATTGCTTGTCCTGTCCTAAGTTCAGAGTTATTGGAAGCTTTTTAGCAGTAGTCTTTTCAGATCCCCAACTACTGATATTGGAGTGTGGGTCTGAATAAGGCAGACGAAACTTATGTGGTCTAAATTGGGGAACATATGGATATTTTGCTTTAATGTCTGCATTTCTATGTCAATTTTGAATTTATGAAAATACTTGTAGGCTATTTATGAAATGTGCTGCCTAACAATGTGCGATGAAAAGTTATAGGTATAGCGAATCCGATATTCGTTGTTGAAAGCTAAAAATGAAACACAATCTCGTTCCATGCATGTTGATACTACCACAAGAAGAAAAGATATCCGGGACATGATACGATGCTGAAAGAAGATAACATTGAATAACATTATAAGAGTTATACTTGTTTCTCACTGTATAAGGTCCGATTAATCATATGTTTGATCCCGATGTAGGTGGTTCATTTCACTTTAGGTTTAATTACGTACTTAAGTCATTAAGATGTGTGTGTGTGTGTGTGTGTGTGTGTGTGTGTGTGTGTGTCAAAGACTGGTACATAATATGTGAATTCTCAAATAGAGTAAAAGAGTATCTTGGACACAAAGAAAACTTTCTTTATAAGTGGCAGTACAAATTGTTTCTGTCGTAATTTTCTTGTTTTCGAAAGGAGAACAAGTATAGTTTTTCTCAACTGATTGCTCGACTGGTATGATGTCCTTTGATTTAAAATAAGCCGCCATCACGCGATTGCCAGGTTTTTGCTGTGATGGACCCTCATTAATTGCTTAAAATGACCAGTACTTGGCTCCTCATACTACATTGTGCTTAATAGTAAACGAATTGGGACTACATTTATCATTACTTAAATGTAAACGGAAGTTTCAAAAAGTTATCAACCTTAAGCTCTTTGCAGCTAAAAGATATGAAACTTCGGCCGTGAATTTTGACAACCTGGTGCAAATCGAATTAAGATCATCAAACGTTGTTCCAACTGTCCCAGAGATACTACTGCGTATTGCATTAATCCACGTCCAAAGAGTAGGACCACCGGAAAAGCGAATGCGAACAGTTAATTTTATCAACGCTCAGAATGTCGACGTCCTCTTCCTGACAGAAATATGGCTATCGAAATTAGGCGATGAGCCAAAGTGCGCGGATTTAACAGCCACCGCTTGCAAATGTACAAATGTACACTACGTCCAACTACTATCTTTTCAGTAGACCTTCCGGAACTATTTGCAACTTTCTTCCTTAACATAGTACAAATCATTAGGGAAACGGTTGACAACACAATTCAAATGACTCGTCGTCACCATACAGTTACGATAAGCTATTAGTAGCATTTCAACCTATTTCTATGGATTCAATACGGATAATCGTAATAAAGAGTGCACCAAAGTCACGTGAACTTGATCCAATTCCAACATCACTGCTGCTTTAGTGCTTCAATCCAATATTGACTTCACTAACTGATGTAATCAATATATCCCTCTCATCAGGGAAATTCCCATCGTTTAGAAACTTGCCATTGTAATGCTTCTGCTGAAGACACCAACACTTGACCATAAAAAACAGTTTAAAGAATCTCCCATTTATATAAAAAAGCTTAGAAACAGTTGTTCAAACTCAGCTCATTTGATTCAATCAGTTGTGTAAGCAAGCAATGTACATTCTGAATATTGTCCTTGTCATAGTAACGAAATTACTCTACTGAAAATATTTAATAACGTTATCCCTGCTTTTGATAGCAGAAATAGTACAGTCCTCAACCTCCATGAGTTGTCTGCATCATGTGACAGCATGTATTTGGCATTCACAATACAACCTTACTATGGTTCAAGTATTACTTATTCAATACAAATATAATGTATCTGCAAATTAAATACGCTTCAACTCAGTTGATCTATGTTGTGTTGTTCCATAGTTGCTTGATCTTGGATCTGTTCTTCTCAATATATACTCAGCTGCTCTCAAGTGTCACTTATCATCATTCAGTGTTTCACTAAATGTACGCGGATGACATCTAACTATACAAATCTAACAAACCAACTGAAATTCATGCTACCATCCATGGATTAGAGAGGTGCTATGCTGATGTGAAATCATGGATGACATGTAATATTACTTTCTGATTCACATACGTACGCCACAAATAAATACCAGCCACAGTACTCTCACATTACACCTACCTGTCCCTAACATATGCAAGGCTGCTAATCTTACGCTGGAACGCATCAGCCCAATTCGCAGATTACTTTCAGTTAATGACACTAAAACACTATTGTGTTTATTAGTACGTTCATGACTGGAATATTGTAACTGAACTCTGTTTGATTCTTTACAATATCTACTCCACTAACTGAACTCTGTTTGATTCTTTACAATATCTACTCCACAAACTTCAATAAGTTCAAAATACAGTTGCTCGGATCATCCTTATATTACGACACCGCTGCTCTGTACACTACACTGGCAGTCCATTCGATCCAAAATCAAACACAAAATGTGTTCTCTGTACTACCTGGCAATGACGGACTCCACTACAGCATAACTATCCGGCCTCACCCATATGTATTTACCAGCAAGATAATTATGCTCATCTTATGCCAATCGTATAATATTATTCCCACTATAAAAACGAAGTCATATGGATAACATTATTTGGGATACCAGGTCCTAGCAACGTGGAATGAAATGGGCATTCAAATTAGACACAAAGACACAGTGATCAATTTTAAGAGTGCTCTTAAAACTAACATTTCTAGACTGCAGGAACAAACGTATAGACCTTACAATGTTTTTATTTTACCTTAAATGTTTTCAGCACTATTTTATGTTTTTCAAAGTCTTAGCGTTTGTTTTTAGTCTTTCTGTAATCATATCATTCTAGATGTGGTAAAACGCTTAGAGCTTCTAAGGATCAGTCGCTATACAAAGTCATTATTATTATTATTATTATTATTATTATTATTATTATTATTATTATTATTATTATTATTATTATTATTATTTAACGGACTGGAAAATGGATAACATGAGAGCTTCTGGCGCCTCAAAACATATTGGGCAGATGGGGATCGTTAACCATGGGTGGTCGACCATCTAGGATAAGGTAAACACTGATTTCAAATCCTCAATGCCTTGTGACTATACCATCTCATGAGAAAAGTCTAAGGTAGTAAACCCTAACTGAAAATGTAGAGACGGAGTAATACTTGGCATTTGTTTCAGTGTCATCTCGGCAATTCCTGCCATCACAATTGTGCCATGATGTATTGTCGTCTCCATTCCGTTGCATCGATTAGCTGCGTGGAGAGGGAGATTCAACTGCATGGGAAACAACTGATTCTCCATATCACCCTGCACAGGTTTGCGCTTTCGAGAGGCAACTCCAACTTCGCTTCATAACGTCGACACAAAATTGGAAGCGGCTGTTAACCGGTTAGAAGTTATCGCTCAAATACTGTGAGTCGGCAGGGATTGTTCCTACGGTGGGATTTAAAAACAGATCTCAATGGTGGAGAACTACCATCTTCCTCAAGCAGGACAGCCAGCATATAATAAGGCGCAGTCCCGCCACAGTTCGTCTGCCTCATTTGGTGTGTTGAGCTTAAGTTAAGCAAGTACCTATCAAATCGGAATGCAACTATTCCCCCAAGAAACACCAAACGAGTAACAGCAAGGAAACCTCTAATCCCCAAGCTAGGTACCTGGAATCACCGGTTCATTCTAACTGGATTCTTCGGTGATCACCAGGCAATCAGCGATGTTCGAAATACTAAAGTCGTCATTGACGAACTTGCAAGACTCCAGGTCGACATCGCCATTCTACAGGATCCAATATTCCACTTCCCTCATAGAAAAGATCTCCACGAACTTCTGGCTAGGAAAGAGAGCTGACGAGGCCAGAGAGTTTGGTGTTGTAATCGCCGTCAGGAACTCTATGCTGGGGATGATATAATCTTGCCAAGAAGGAAACTGGACACTGTTTTTCCTTTTTCTCAACATCACATTCGGGCTTGTCAACCTGATCAGCCACCAACCATGAAATTGCAAGGGCGCAATTTCATCATCACTCGAGACTTACGGATGCCAACATTGTACATCATGCATGTCGTGCTCCTTGTACATATTGTGATTCAATTTGTTTTGTTAAAGCACCATTTGGTTAGCAAAGATAGGCCACTTCACAGTTATTGCTGCTTATATATGTTAACGTGGATGTAGAGTTTCTAAATTATATTAATTAAGAGTATATCGGATATACCAAGAATCTCACATAATGTTTGTGAAATTAGTGATAGCTCCGAAGGAACAGTTTTTTGCTACTGGAAATTAAGAGGACGACGAGGAATTAATTCTAGTCGATTTATGTTAAAATGAACTTGTAGGGTGACATGTCTTTTATTATTAATTTGTATTGCCTGTCATATAAATATATAACAGTAATAACCTCATATTACTACAAACCAAATGACAATTTAAACGTTCATGACCGCTTATGCAAGCACGCGCATATTCACAATTTTAACTAAATGTTTAACATGTTAGCTATATGCATATATGAACTTATTAATAGAAAATCAACAGCAACATAGACAAACCTTTTTTGAAACTAATTTGTCTGTCTGTCTCTGTCACTCTATCTCTGTCTGTCTGTCTGTCTCTCTCTCTCTCTCTCTCTCTCTCTCTCTCGTAGAAAAAACATATTAATTATGCTGATATAAAATGACAACTTATAATATTTTAGTTTATGCAAAACTGGATGGTATTAAGTTATTTTAGTGCCATATTTATGTTTTTGGTAAAGGAGTTTTTTTCTGATAATGACCACTAGAGAGTAATTCTTAATGTGCAAAGATTATGTAATGTCAGATTATAAGGCGTAGACAGTAACTAAAACTGGGAAAGAGATGTTGCACATGCACCTTAAAACTGGAAGGCAAGCAGGGAATTATTCAAGAAACTTGTATTAGCCTCTAACTTGCTGAGTTAATGGGGCCCTTACAGGTAAATTAAAAGAGCCAAACACATTATATAATTTGACGTAACATCTCCTAGTATATAGTAACAGATGATCAGTCAGTTCTGCGGTATTTCAAAGGTACAACAATGAATTTAGGGTTTCACATCACTGGCTTTTCAAAGATACAGACAACTGATTTAGAGTCTCTGCATCAAATATTTCAAATTTGTCTAGACTCATCACCACTGATTAATGAATACATCGTGTGTTGTGTCCATACGCAACTCATACTCATGGAGATGCCATGGGATATAATATTTGACTTCCCTATTCGGTCATATATGCTATAATAATTACGTATATAACTTTAGTTTGCACCATAACAGGAGGGACATAATTAAATATGATGTTATCAATGCAGTCGCTGGTATATTTGTTTCTAATATGAGTGAAACAAGACGTTCTAGTACCCACACTACTCCCAAAAATGATGGAAATGATTTAGTATAGAGGCCGATTATCTTCATCACATTACACGATAGTATACAGTTTCAACGATATGGGATATGGGTTTCAAGCAGAGGCCTTTGTATTCCGTTCTTTATATTATCGTCATTGTCTTTTACACACTGACCTAAAGCCTCGTTTTCCGTGAAACACTAATTTAGCTGTAATATTTTGTATTGTATTTTTTATATTAAGTAATTAATGTGACATAAATTAGAAATGCACCAAAGTAGTTTTGTTGAAAGGTTGCAGTAGCTGTAATTGCTGGCGATATAGATCTCCAGATATGAAAATAAAAATCGCAAGGACACGTTATAAATGGTATTTTAGAATATTGTAGATGACTATGTATATTACCCTTTCTGTCCCAAGTAGCACGGTCGGTGGACATGAAGTAAATTTCAGTTTACCAAAAGAAATATAAATATATATTGCGAAAATGATTTTAATATAATCCCCTTTCAGTTTCCTACTTTTCGTGATAAAGTGTTGAAAAGCTTGCATTGAACAGAAGCACCAAGAGCATCCATCTCGCTGTATATATATATATATATATATATATATATATATATATGTGTGTGTGTGTGTGTTTGTGTGTGTGTGTGTCTGCTTCTAAATCTGAGGTGTTGCTGCAAGGTTACATTAAAATTTAAAATTTTTCTACTACCAATGACTTACAAATATGTCATAAGTAATTTGTTTTTCAGCCTTGTACAATAATAATGAGTTGAAATTAAATTAAAAGTACTTTAATTTAATTTAACTTAATTTAATTAATATCATATTTTTGCTTACAATTGGATGACATATATAATAGTCCAGGGGGCCTCGTAAAATGTATTTTACGGTTTCATCTTACATCTTTTTACAATTGTCCATTAGTCTGACATCTTTTTTACACATGTTAGGAACAAGCTTGTGTTTGTTATTATTACTCATAAATTATGCTTCAATAAATAGGAAAGAAATGTTGTTGGCCACACACATTTTAACAGTCAAAGCTATTATTTGTGTAGCTTCCTCTGCTGAAGATGCTTTTGCTAAGAATGGTAATGTAGTACTAAAAATGAAATTCCAATAAATGTTATTAAAGAATGTGATTTTTTTGCAGCCAATATAAATCGACTAAAAGGATACACACTCGTTGGAGTACATGCCAATGGATCGAATGAGACAATACAAACACCCCAACCTTACAAAAGTGGTGAAATTGTCATACACGTAGAACCGTTAAGGATGTTGAAAGAAATACGGGTGCACCTTAATCATAGTGATCTGAATGAAGGACCAATAATTACTCTTTGTGAAGTGCAAGTGTTTGCTGGTAAGAGACCCATTCACATTATTATTATTAGTAGTATTATTATTAGTAGTAGTAGTAGTAATAGTAGTAGTAGTACTAGTAGTAGCATTATATTTGCACAGAGTAGGTATTACATCAAAAAGTATTGGTGTTGTAAGGCAGAAACAAGCGTGTCATTTGCTTTGAGGACCTTAAGCTACCATCAACATCAGATCCAGCTCCTAGAAACATGGTTGAGCCACATGTCCCAACCCCATGGCCAGTTCCAGACCCACCATGTAGGGTTGAGTCTCTGTATGTATGTATGTAATTAGATATATATATATATATATATATATATATATATATATATATATATATATATATATATATATATATAAAATATATATATATATACACATATATATGTTGTGTGTCAGTCCTCTTCGCTGATTGGTCTTCATGTGACAGTGTGACAGATTGGTCTGATGAGAGATGCATATGTCGTGGAGCAGTGTGTGCACTTTAGGGAATAAACTGTTCTTGACGCCGAGGCCTTCCTTCGTTCGCTGGCGTCGGTGACGTTCGTCCTGCGGAAATCCTCGAAACTTTTGACACCACTATGACAAGATGCACTCCTGCCAGGCCTATCCATGGCGAAGGTCTCAAAATCTCTGGCTGTCTTTGATGGAGTCTTAATATTTTCTTAGTTCAACCACGTTGTCTCTGTCTATTAGATAGAGCTCCATAAAGCTTTGACGTAAAAATCGATACTCCTCCATACATATGTAACGTCTTATACACCGGTGTCGGCTCTTGTGACCATTGCATCGATACTGGTTAAGACTGTTCCATACAGCTCTTCTCTGTTCGTCACTCTGTTTTGAACCGCTCCGGTGGCCTTGTGGTTAGAGCGTTCGCCGCGGAAGCGGGAGGTCGTGGGTTCGATCTCCGGCCGAGTCATACCAAAGACTTACGAAATTGGTACTAACAGCTGCCTCGCTTGACGATCAGCATTAAGAGGTTAGTGTTAGGACTGGTCGGCCTGGTGTCAGGATAATGTGACTGGGTGGGACATCATGCTACATGTCTGCGGCATGATGCCTCAGTGCTAGACATCACTATAAACTGGCTCACTGCAGACATCGTAGCGATATGACTGAAAAATTGTTAAAGCTACGTTAAAAATCCTAATCAAACAAACAAACAAACACTCTGTCTTGCAATATGACGCCTATAATCAAGTGCAGGGGTCTCATGCTGAAGCACTCAAACTGCTTGGTGTGATTCTTATATGTTGTCTTGGTCTTACATTTATATAAAGGAGGCTTTTTAGCACAGCTGCTTTGTACACATCCAGCTTGGTGGACAGTATGATAGTCATGCGGCTCAATTCACGAGAACGGAGACGTCCTCTAGGTCGACTGTCGCAGCGTTTCGTTATCTAGATTTCCAAAGATTGAAATAAAGATATGATTCTGTTAAGGTATTGGAAGTGATCACAGTTTTCATATGGGTCCCTTCAAAAAGACACAATTATGGGGTGAGCTTTGTTGCCTGAAACAGGTTGGTAAAAAGCCGTGTCTTGCTCAGACAGATAATGGGTTCGAAGAGCCTTGAGGATTCCGCGAAGCGAGTAATGATGATCTGGAGATCTGTTTCCGTGTGTGCCATGAGAGCACATTCATCCGCGAAACGTGCTTCAAGAATACGTTGCTCCATGTTTTAGGCCGGGCATTCAGTCGGCGAAGGCCGAAGATGAGAGAGCCATTCAGTTGGTACCTAATGTGCATTTCAGTTTGCAAATCACGTGTTGAATGGTTCAGAACACAAATAAATATGGGGTTGAATAATATTTGGAGAAGAGCGCAACCCTGCTTCTCGTCGTTAGAAACGTTGCATAGTTAAGATACATCTTCGTTCTTGAGAACGAGTCTTGTCATGCCGACGTTTAAAAGTCAGATTATCTTAATAAACACCCTAGTCTTGCTAAGATGATCCATAGTGTATCTATCTTGACCGTATCGAAAACTTATCTAAGGCTTATGAATATACAATAGAAAGTCATGTTTTGTTCAATGAAGATTTCATGTATCTGTCTTACTGTTAAAATTATGTCGAAAGTGATCCAATCTGATCTGCATCAACATTGGGCCTCCAACTGTGTGGCTATTGAGCGCCATCATTTTCAATGCAATCGACATAAGTGATACGTTTCTATAATTGCCGTAGTCAGCTATGATCCCTTTTAATTGTTTGAAGTGACAATGATGCGTCTTTGAAGTCCTGTGGCACGAGTCTTCCACTCAGATGCTGTGCAGAATATTGTACAGCTCATCAAGTGCGTTAGGACCCGCTGCTTTGAAGTGTTCAACAGGTATTTCATTCGCGCCTGGTGTTTTGCAGATCTGATCGAGTAAATGTCACTCTCAACTTCTTGCGTGGTAGTGGGTAAATCTCTGTCCGATATAGTTGGCGTCGGGGCAATTGCATATAACGTTGGAAAGTCTACGGTGGATGGATTGTTCTGTAGGTTAGAGAAGTGTTCCTTCCACGTTTCGTTCTTATTCTCTTTGTCCTTGAGAAGAGTTGTTCCTTTAAAAGAGAGTAGCTCGAAATGCAGACTTTCGACGGTCCACATAAATGGTTTAAGGACATGAACAACTCTTTTGAGCTGCTGAAATTCATCTGTTTTGCGGTCCCATCAGCTATTTTGAATAATCCGTAGTGATATCTGACCATTTCTCTCGAGGTGTTTGAAGTGATCTGAGTCAACGCGGTTCTGCAATTCTATATAGGTCTTTCGCTTGTGTTGAAGGTTGATGCTGATAATATTGTTATTTTGTCAAACCCGTCTTGAAGGACTTTTTTTGGGGGGGGGGTCAGATACACACTGAACATGTTCATGTGCTGGTTCAACTTTGCAGTTAGGTGTCCGTGTGAGGTCCATATGTTTTTAATGTGAGCTTGATATTGCTCTCTCTTTGCTGCTAATGGTTTATCCTTGCAGTGGTAGACTTGATTACAGTAAGCTTCCTTTATTGCACTGTGGCGGGATAATATTGTGATCAAGGATAGCTCATACTAATAAGTCGTCCATCCATCACTCATCTCCATTCTAGACTCTTGTTGTCCCTACATTGTGTAGGTCCATGTTACTGACGATGATATGGTGGTTCAGATGCTGTTGTTTGTATCTGTGATGCGTCCAAGTTGCTTTATCATTCGGGTTCTGACGTAACAGTGTGTTTGTGATTGTCAAATTATTATCTGCAAAGATCTAAATTAGAAGCAGTCTTTTTTACCGATTATACACTGTCCCAGTACTCCATTCCAGCTTTTGAAGTCATTTCCTACCAGTGCGTTAAAATTTGCCATGTAAGACGAGTTTTTCGCAAACTGGGGCAGCTTAAAAGATG
Source organism: Unio pictorum (assembly GCA_030141615.1). Taxonomy (NCBI): domain Eukaryota; kingdom Metazoa; phylum Mollusca; class Bivalvia; order Unionida; family Unionidae; genus Unio; species Unio pictorum. The sequence continues at coordinate 8,580,421 of JARLTB010000360.1, read as the reverse complement.
ATATCGAGACTTCCATAGAAAGCTCTTCTGTCCTCTTTGCCTCAAAGTCGTGGAATATGAACTATTTATGGTGATATACTTTGATTTAAACAGAGGGACGCGTTGTTTGTTCAGCCGTTGGTTCACACGCGTAGAAGCAGCTAAGAATCGAAGCAAACGTGCAGTACAAATGGCAAAACTGACATCTGTGTATTTTGTATTCATCTTCTGTTTCCACCGTCCAGAAACATGTGTAGCTAACCTCTGGTTCAAGGACAGATCTTGTATTGGCTAGCCGTGAATCTCTGAAAGCGGCAATATCAAACATGAATCGGGCAGGTTCTCTGGATATGAAGGCTGTTCTTCTTTGAAGCCAAGGATTAACTTGTTTGTACATAAGTGTGCGTACTCTCCATGTACCGATAGCGATTTTGGCTTCTTTATGGTTATGGTGTCGACCGCAATAATGGTTAACTTCTTACTGCGACTAGCCGCCTTGTTAGTTTATAAAAGAAGCAAGTTTTAGGACATCTTTTCTAGTCCCATTTATAGGGTGATCATTGCTGATATAAATAGGGCTGCTCAGTCGCCAGGGATGCTGCCACACTTCTTTTCTCTGCTGGTTCAAAGAAAAACAACCACTTGTCCACATACAGTCCCATGTAGGTTTGTAACCACGACCTCCAGTAGTAACCTCAACCTGTCGATTCGTCCGCCACGTTAGCCGGAGCAGTCTTCGTATCTTGGGTTGCGCAATCCCCTATATGTATATATTGTATATATAAACATACATACATATATATATATATATATATATATATATATATATATATATATATATATATATATATATATAAATATATACAATTATATACAATTAACAAAGTGAATATATAAGTGAAAGTATATAATTATGAACTGAATCCATGCTAATCATCAAACAGGTTTTTTAAATCCAAAATAATGTAATGTTCTGTATAAACCTGATATCCGTGTTAATACTTGACAGCCATACGTACTGACCTGTCAAAATTTCATTGCCACGAACTGATTTGAATTCTTCAAGAGTAGTTCCAAAATAATGGTATAATCCAAATAAAATTATCGATTTCTACGGAATCATTCAAAGAAATGTTTTTTTTTTCTCTCAGCTAATATATAAATACAGAATAAACCGTTTTGTGTATATAATGTATTTTTTTATATCCTACCCTTCAAGAGCTGCATGTTTTTTAATGTATGTTTTTAGAAACATTGCTAAACGTTTCGACGTCATACAGATTAATGTTTTCTTTCGGAGTCAATTGATTTTGTACAGGTGTTCTGTGTTCTTTGTTTTAAAATGTCACGTGTATTCATAATCGTACATAGTTAAAGGAAATAGGAGAATAGTAACAAGCAATAATTTTGATGTTTAAGATATATAATTTACTTTTGCTATACGCTTCTGAACCATTTCAAATTCTTGTACGCTGCTGCCTTATATTATTGTCCATTTCAGCGATGACATAAACAGTTACAAGCCTGATTTTAGTTAGTACAACATGTTTCGTGTTGTAACTTCTTAATGGACTTTATTGGCACTTAAAAGTGAAGGAACCATTATATATATATATATATATATATATATATATATATATATATATATATATATATATTTGTTGTATAATTTGTTGAATGTAATATTGGTAATTTGTCAATCTTTAAAGACCATGCTTTGTGTTCGTAACTCTGTGTCCACTAAGATTGTTACAATGGATACGATATCAGTGATTTATAGCCATGCGGTTGCATTAATTACTCAAATGGGCTGACATAACGAAAGAGAGATAAGGGTTATTATTCCACAATACGTGTCGGAATATATACCCAATCTCATTCAATTGTTTAAATCATGCTGTAGTTTCTGTTCAATCCCTGCGTTGATGCTCTTTCTGTATTAATTCATACTGATTTTGAAATATTTCGGACTGAAACTTATATTTAGAGAACTAAATATTTAACAAAACGGGACTAGTGTAGCCCCGGCAGCACTGATATCATGTATTTCATTTTCAAAGATTTTATATTAATTAGTGTCAATTATATTTGTATCTTCATGTTAACGTTACATTGATTTCGACGGTTTATCCATTAATCCGTGAATTGTTCTCTCGCTCAAATCAACATTTTCGAGCTTTATTCGACATTTATTTATTCATGCAACATTTTAATCCTGGTTTATTTATATTGATCAATAATCGTAAACGGATCATGTAAAGAAACTTGGAAACTAACGATAATGATTATGTCTAGCTAGCGGACTGTTTTGTTTATTTGTTCTAATATACAATATGTTTTATGGAAAATTATTACTTTTATCATTTTAAATGTAATTTAAGGTTTCCAGGTTGATTTTACATTATACTGTGGATAATTGGTGAAAAATAATCAAATGTGTTTTGACATTAGTGGTTTCATAATCGTTGCCTTATAGAATAAGAAAAGCCAAGAGGTATGTAATACCATTTGAAATCCAATAACATCTTCGGGAATTAAATGCGGCTATTATATATCTACAATACTTTCAAGCTATTGTTTTAATATTCTGGCCTTGACTTCTCACAGTTTTTGTGAATATTCATTGCAATTGTTCAGAGGTATGAATTCCCTTTATTTTGGTTTCATATAACCTTGTTTGGGTTTCGCTATACCTAATTATCATTATGATGTTTACTCTGTCTTCCGTTTATTTAAAGAATATGCATTGTCTTCATGCATGATAATATAAAGGTTGTGTAAGTGGTAATACATACATTGTCAGCGAACTGTATGGTCCGTTTGCCCAAATTAGTTATATACTGCAATTTAATCCACCTGTACATACTGTGTACACTTAGCATACAAGATAAATAAATATTTGAAATTTCGAAATTACAATGCGGAAGTTTTTGTAAGAATGAACGTATTATGTATTAGTTACGAATTGTATATCGTGAACAATTATTGAAAGAAATCTGACATGTGTCATATCCTTCATTATTGCAGCATAATGAATAAACGGAAGGCATATCATTTCCCATAATGTAAAATGCTGGTATCGTATGTTAATAGATTTTGACGGATACGCTAACCTAGCATAATTCAATAAAATGTTGTGTTTCGTGTTTTTAAGGAACAATGTGTCCGAAGCCACCTTCCTTTCCTAGTAAAGGATTATACAAGTTTATTCCAGGCAATGAAGGAAACTGGTCGTATAATTTCTCATTAATACTACAATGCATCGAAGGATATAATATTGATGGACCCATTGCAGTACGATGTGAGGATATCAATCGTTGGAACGGAACGTTTGGCTCTTGTTCAGGTATTTATCACATTTCAACGAAACACTCATATAATATGCAAATGAGAAGACCCTTTACATCACATTCTGATGCGTGACCTAGTGTTATAAAAGCCACATATAACTTCAAGATATCATCCCTTATGTTCAACGAAAAAGAATTTGTCAATTGATTAAGCAACGTTTAATTTTTCCAGTGTATTAGATATAATAATGTAATAGTTGTTGATCACCTACATACTTACATAAGCGATGCTTGTATTTTATTGGTTTTCAGATAATATGCTAATCACTAAATCCTCCGGTATATGCTGTATGTCCATATTTCAACGCTGATAATTGAGGCTACTAAATGCTAGCAAATTTCATATCGAAGACGCAAAATTGATTAAACTTTCACAGCCATTAAAAAAAGTATTTAATAGCAGAATTATTTGTATGGCAAACCTTCAATCATATATTAAATAACAGTTGTCCTAGAGGTAGATGCATCATGTACCTTTCCATGACACTTAGTTATTTGACCGTGTATATAATGAAGAGGAAATAACTAGTTTAATATTTGATTAATTTCACATATTATTATTAATACATGTGATAAGAATCATCGAGTAGGCCGAAATATTGATTTGTAACGTTACTTCCATTTTTTTATTTGTCCAGTTTGCTTTCTTTCTTAGATCGCGTTCCTTTATAAAGAATGTTTAGATATTCACCATTGACAACAAGGCGTGCAATCAAATAAAGTTAAGGAACAATGGTTATTAATATGTTCAGATTTACCTACAATATACAGACGAGAACAGCAGTTCACTGAAATAGAAAATGAAATCTTCAGTTTTTTCACCATTACATTGTTCTGGCTCTTAAAACACGTAGATGAATCTCATGTTGACAATCCGTACTTAGCATGTAACTGTTAATCTTTGAAAATAAATATTTTAGTACTTGCAAAATATTTTGCAAATAGTTTAAATAAGCATTTTACATATACTCTTTTAGGGTAACGTGTTTGCGTGTTTCAATGTCCTATCGAAATGTGTTTTCATTTTAGGTCCATTTGCCACCGTCTAAAGCGTATTTCGTCGCCATATAATTTAGTACCGTTTTATACCAATGCTATAATAGTTCCTGGGTCAGATTATATGCCCCCTTACTCAAACAAACCTTCCATCAAAGTGAGTCTCTGATTATTGCAAAAAAATACAATCTAACTGAACAGTAACATTAAAATCGATCCAACGGATGCTTTTTGTGGAAAATATGTTTTGAAAAAGCTAGATATTGCCAACATAAGGTTTTAGTTGTCTTCATTCTTTGTTACTCAATACAATGACTTATAACATGCCACATACTAGTTGTACATATAAAAATCTTCTACTGGTCAATAATTGACTTAGCAGAAGGAAACAAAGTCTGTTCTACAACTAGGTAGTTTCATCGAATGTTTTCTAATGTAAGTGGTGTTACAAACAAAAACAAAAAAAAAGGAATGTAGTCAATGCCGAATTTTTATATGAATTAGTTAAAGCCTCGTGCATGTAATATAATTATATAATTTGCTATCTACTTTTGTGAAAGTTAAAAGACTACCTTAATAGTCGGAATCAGAAATAATTGTGTAGCGTTGTGTGTGTGTGTGTGTGTATGTGTGTAGTGTTATAATGGGTATTTCGCAGTTTTGCCCCTTTATTTTCATTCGAGGCCTCTGATAAAGAAGCAGCATTTATCTCTCTTTGCATTGGTGAGCACCCGACATACAACAAATGTGCAACTTGTATTTTGGTAAGTCACGAATGTTGGCAAAACGTATGTATGTTATTTAGGTTGGATATGGCTACTAGGACGCAAGCAGTGCCTACTCGATTATTACGTTCCAAGATATATAAAGATTGCTAGACGATTACATAAGCAACAACTAGGGCAGATTATATCAAAACGATGGATCTTGTGTGCCTTTTAATTCCGAGATAGTTTCACTAAGTTGTCGTAAACGTCATATAGTTATAAAAGCTTTTTGCCAATTATTAAATGTAACTGAATGTTTATGTTGAAAGAGCATCTGTCATATATGGTCGGCATCCAATTACTATATATCCTTACTATTACGGGACCTTTTGTGCACTTAAATCTTTAGCCGCTTTATTTCCTACATCTGCTCGGACTTGTCAGTGAATTTCAATTTCCGCAAAATGTGTACAGAACTCGGCCATGAAAATTATTGTATCCTCGATTGCACATAATATTGTTTACTTAACGTTTTGTGATGCCCAGAAAGCAGTTCAGAATGGGCAAGTAGGCGCTAATGTCATCGCATAGTATACAACATTCCTATCACAATAACACAGTGGTAAATGTCAGTATATCCTAGATAATAATTTAGATCAATGCACCAACGAATGTTGTCAATGCTGTGATCCCAGCCAGACCAGGACGAACACTACAAATAGCATATACAAAAAAACACGTGCACTTGTACATTTTAAATAAAGTGGTTTTCGTCTTGATTTCGTTTCGTATTTTTTTGTATTTCAACTCTATGGTTTCATTAGTAAATCTGAGTGTTTATGTTACGTTCATAACTCAGTCGCGCAGTGCAATTACACCTGCACATACATGACTTATCCAAACTAGTCAAGCCTAGATGTAATCCATGCACGCACTTATATTGGCATTGGCATGTATATACATGTTAGAACCTTTCCTGGTCAGGAGGTTTCGTCGTCTAAGTTATTACTGGTTCTTGTAAATACTGCCCTGCTAACCTTGCTACTTCTTTGCGGATGAAAATTATTTTCTTTGACTATATTTTCTTTCGCACGCGTCGGTAAAACAGTCAATATTACTACAGTTAGTACCAGTCTCTGCTCCATACATTCGTTATGTATGTACGGGCAGATCACGTTATAGTTGCCATCGGATATTTGATCAACTTTAACACTTTCTCAGTAGCATAAGAGCAATCTCAGGTGTTCGTAATTATGCCAGGAAACAGGCACATAAAATGTCACACTGAAGTCTGGTTTCTTTGACGAGATGTAATCTTCGATGCAACGCGCTGGGTTGTATTTTTAACAATCGGTTGCATATAAGCATTGATTTCGTGTAGAACACGAAGTGTCTAATTCATTTCAGAACTCACCATTAGAGAACGAACTTGGTTCTTTGGATACTTCAGTAATATCTTTAGCGCGTTCCTGCATCAATGCGCTACTTGCATTTCCGTCCAGTGTGTTTTTTGCTGACCAGTCGCTGACAAAATTACGTGGTCTCAATGAAGACTTCAAGGGTATTATGTCCCCATGAATATTTTCTAGATATCCTTTTCCTATAGATCGGCGAGGTCTCTTTCTCCTCGTCTTTTGTGGATGAGTATTTTGGTAAATCTACCTTGATAACCTTTCTACTACTTCTCGTATCAACCCACTCTGCTGTTAGTACATACTTGACCTATATAACGGTTGATATAGTGAGATATTCACCTCAATTTGTGCACCTTTCCGGAGCCAAACACGAACCTGCATTGGTTTGTTTGTTTGTTTGATTAGGATTTTTAACGTAGCTTTAACAATTGTTCAGTCATATCGCTACGATGTATGCAGTGAGGCAGTTTATAGTGATGTCTAGCACTGAGACATCATGCCGCAGACATGTAGCATGGTGTCTCACCCAGTCACATTATCCTGACACCAGGCCGACCAGTCCTAACACTTACCTCTTAATGCTGAGCGTCAAGCGAGGCTGCTGTTAGTACCATTTTTGTAAGTCTTTGGTATGACTCGGCCGGGGATCGAACCGACGACCTCCCTCTTCTGGGGCGGACGCTCTAACCACTAGGCCACCGGAGTGGTTGAGCCTGCATCGGTGATTTAATCCACCGTTTGGAGAATTTGTGTGATGCCTTTGTCAGTTTTAGCATTGATGCCGCTGATGTCTATACGGTTCAGATTTGTAATAGCACATCTATAAATCCACGGAGTTTTAGTTGCATGTTCATCCGTGTAACTACGTAGTTTAAAAGCAAGATGCGTTTTGAGGAAAAATAAAAATATCTGCTTCACTCCAGACTATTGTGTATGTTGTTCCATTAGTTATATTTGTTATTATTTGTCGATCCTATTTACTTGGTTTGTATGCGGATCGAATAAGGGTGAAACGAGTTTCTAGTTTACCACTACTAGTATGAAATCTGAATTCTCGTTCTTTTGATTGATGTGATCCGTCAGGCACATTCTCAGTAACATTACTAGCAAGTTGTTCGTGTTGATCCTGTATACGCCGAGAGTGCGTTTACTCCAAATGAAGCATCTTTACTTGCACCTCTAGGTATTTCTATATTACGCTCAAGTGCAGAAAGTTTCAGTTGTTGTACTCATGCTTTTATTTTAACAACCATTATATATAATTAGTGTACGTTAAATTGTTTGGCATTATCTAGTGCAGTTTTTCAAGCTAAGTCTTTGAATTAATTCTGTGTACGTTTTGCACGCGATTATGTACATGCATGTGATACTTTACAGTACTAATGTGTGCATTATAAATCAGTTAAGATATGATAAAATGATTATTAATTACTGAATATGATCTTACATTTATTAACAGTCACCATTTGGACTCGGTAATTTCTTTACTAATAACGATATAAATATATAGGTTTAGATTCGGGCCAGCATTGTGTCTAACAGGACAACACGTTAGAAGTCATGGATGTTGTTTGTGTTGAGAGCATAAATGAAAATTACGTACTTACCGCTCAGACAGCGTTTGGAAAACATGTGATGGACCCTTCTTTTATGAGAAATATAATCAAATAGGACATTGTTGTTTAAGCCTCATGTGATTGATTACAAGCATACATAATATTGATAGTCCGACATATATTTATAAAAGAAAGAATTGATTTTTATTATATTAGCACACGCTGTGCTAACTATTCGAAAATTACATCAAACTAACGTAGCAAATCATATTGAATAATTGCTAGGGCTTGTATCAACGTCCCCAAAAGGAACAAAAAGTGGAAAATTCCAGTTAAAAAGTATATAAATATTTATGTGCGGATGTTCCTGTATCAACAGTATTTAATTTGTAATATTTAGGATTAAGAAACTATTTGAACGTATTTCCTAACCCACGAAACCTGTTAGTCATACTATCATGTCACCAAGCATAATGTTTATATTAAGCATTTAATTTCATTATCTAATCTACCAAGATTACAAATAATAACAGATCAATTATGATTTCAACAGCTTGAGATAGCGTACCTTTCTCGGGACAACTTAAATCCTATATTTTCTTCATCATCATGTAGAGTAAATTCATTACATTTTACAATTCAGTTTACAGGATTGGTCGACGATGCATTATCCTTACAGGAAATATTTTTCAAGATTATGTTTGTGAATACCTCTTCAATACTTCCTTGTTTGTCAGAGTATTGATCTCAAAAGTTTATATAGGCCATATCTGGCAACAAAAGAGATAATGAGTTTGATAGTTTTATTTCATTGTATTATCAGAACCATCTTTTAGCTACAATGTTCTTATTTATGACCAATGGGTTAATACCATAATTACTTGTATACCTTATTTTGTTATTTTTTGTTTATTCTTGCACTGATCGATACTTGTCTTGTGACTATGATAAATTCATCACAAATATGCTCAGATATATTAAATACAGCATAATGCAAAAGCTTATTATGGTAGTGTATTGTTGTATATGCATCCGAACATATGAGACTTGATTTCAGTAACTACTGATGAGCGAATAATTAGGAAATAATTAGTTTGGTAGAAATGTCACCTAGTATATAAACAGTGCAGGGTGACCTAAGTTTCGGTGTACTATATATGTCACCTAAACACTCCATAATACATTCAGAAGAAGGCTTGTTTACCGTATTAAAAGCAAATCTGAATATTTTTCAGTAATGTATCCAAACCACTCATATAATATCAGTGGCGATTCAATATCATGCTAGCACAGAACCAGAATGTGTTGTGAACGAAGGTAATATCATTAACAATAATATAATATTGACTTTACCGAGAATATAACGTGTAATTGGTCGGAGAGCAGGCAAGGACTAAAAGTATATAAATCAGTATCCTGCAAGTTTACTGAATTTTTAACTGCTTAGATAAGGACTGCAAATGGTAGATGAAGTGATGATAAAGATATCGGAAAGTTTATATGCATACAATATTACTCTGACACGCATATTCTGCCTAATTTTAGATCAATCATTATTTTCATGCCAAACTACCTTCGGGATTGGTAAATACAATTTAATATATTCAACAATTTGTAATATGTTTTTTTTGGTCCAAATGATGTCATAACCATCACAACCGAGAGTACTGAAAGTATTTCTCAACAAGAGAGATATATTTGCAAGGAAATGCAATAAAATATATTCTTCCAAAGTGCCAGAGCTGCAAAATAAAAACAGTTGAATACTACATTGATTTAAAAAAATCAGTTTTGTACTGTTTTGAATTTCTGTAGGGCAATGTTTTTGAATCAGCAGAGTACATGAAAGTAGATCCCAATATTATATAATACAACTATATTATAAAGAGTTCCAATGCAGATACCCCCTGTGGATTTGGGGTTGTAAAAATGTCTGCAATGCCGCAATAAGTGTCGTAAGACGTGACTAAGTAGAGGCGTCTCGTTTGCCGTGGGTTGCGACCCGCCCGTGATGGGGGTCGTGGGATCCTGGTAGTTAAACGGAGGCTTTCCCGATGGAATACACAGCTTTGGCATCTACTTCTCCTAGACGGTCGGTCGGGATTGGCCCAGTGTCGACAAATCAGCTGGTCACGCTGAGCTCAAGGAAGTCTTTATTTACTTGCTCACCTTACTTTATCTTTCATATTGTATCTCTCTTGATACCACCTATTCTATCCCTTTAGCTGTTCCTTTCCCAAGTTTTAGACTACTTACAATAATGAGATGGCTTAATGGGAGTTAATTTTACCGACCCTAGAAGGTGACTTCGTGCGTCATTCGTAGGTAATCTTGTCTACTGAATATAGCATATGTGTATCTCTGGCACTTGATAAGTGTCCCTGCGTTGGGTTCTATGGTAGGCGTGGATTATGGGTGCTGATATTTTAACAAACCATCAAGGGATTTTTAATATAAAACTTAAAACAAAGGAACCAATCCACTATCAGACTCTGATGGTGAACCATGTAGTCAGGAGCCTGCACTTTATGGTTATACAGTCAAAATATGACGCAAAACATTTACAGCACTCTCTCCTTGTGCAATTGTAAAAACTAGAACGGGGTCGATCGGCTCAGCAAATATTGTAAAAAAACGGTTGAATTACGGTTGCCTTCTGTTTGAGTGTGAGCGACGAGGTCAAACAGACAATATCAAGAAAATGAAAACATTCTTCGATATTCCAGTGACTTCATTCGCTCACACGACACTCATTACGTCCAAAGGCATAATGTGCTGTCGTGAACTATTCTGTTGTTGTTGTTGTTGTAGTGTTTAGCGCCATTTTTCATCACACGATAATTATACATTGCGACCAGTGTTAATGATGGAGGAAGAACCAACGGAATACCCCTGGAAAGAACCAACGACCAACGAGAAGCTATGACAAGCTTTCTCACATACCCACATCGGCCTAATCGGATACTCGAACCCACGCAGACACAGGTGAGATGGCAGTGATCCGTAAAGGAGAGAGCCTTAGACCACTCGGGGTCCCCAAACCTATTTTGTTTTTTGTCTAACCCCATGAAGCAATGATTGATCGAAATAAGCTACAAATGAATAATTAATACATATTCACCATGACTAGCGTTTCTCACTGTTATTTTACAGTTTTCCACGCAAATTTATAAAGATTAACAAGATATAAATGTCATTGCTTAGAGTTTAGTTTCTTTATTTATATGTAATATCTCAGTTTCAAATAACATATGATATTTCTCTAGTTTAATTTGAAGTCTTGAGTAAATCTGGTGAGATATGTCTGATCTATATGGCTTGTTTGATTTGATTATTTGTGTATGACACACGTCGTATATATATATATATATATATATATATATATATATATATATATATATATATATATATATACTGGGTTGTATACGCGATTGACCCACGTGGAAATCGTTTATTTTGAGTTTTATGGGTTAGCGCCACCTAAAGAATGTAAGCGTTATATAAATCAGTTAAAATTTCCGATATGGTATTCAACGCTACCAACACAGACAATAACTGACCCACCAATATGCGGCAGAGAAGTAAATGCTGTACTTGATGCTATTTCAGAGTCGACTATACCACCCCATATGGTCGTGCACGAGTATACAAGTCCGCGTTGGAAATCTCCGATTAAAGAGATCCTAAAAGTATAATGGTATATATATTTGGAAGGTCTGTCAATAGAACAAAGCTACAAGGGGAATATTACTCGAACATGCAAATTAACTCATCAACAATGATACATCCATACTGTTAAATCTTGCAAATGTGGATCCAAACGAAATAGTTATATTTGAAAACGAACAAGGAAAATTAAGAACCAGTAATATTTCATTAAACAACATTATTGCTAGAATTAATGGAGTAACCGAAAAATCCATAGCGGTGTTTGATTCCACTGGTAAGATCTAACCAGGAGTTCTTTTTGGAACTGTATGAGATATAATTCTCGTGCAAGTACACACTTCTGGCTACACAATGACGGGCGAGCTCAACATGGACTCGAATAAAACAATGGACAGTGGCGCTGTGACAAAAAACTATGTTGATGATAAACTAATAAACTGCGAGACGAATATGAAACCACAGACAATAATCTAACAGCGCTGCGGGATGAGTGTGATATTCATGCAGGCATGTTAGGATATCTTTATATGATTTTTAGAAATATGGATGAAACCGCGGATAATTTCTTTGGTAGACTGCCAAATATCCCCATGAACCTTTCTGATATTAAAACAACCATCGACTCAAGTAAACAAATGCTGGAAAATATCGTAAGTGATGTTCCTGCTTTCGCTACCCGACTTGATAAAATTATGATACCGCATACATTAAATATCAATACTGCATATTCGATACAACATGGCTCTTTCACCTGGACACCTCGAAATAGCACCATTACAGTTACTGCAGAAGTCAAGGGTGGTCATAGATTAACCCTAATTTTGCCGATACAGTTTAATGTATCAACGAGTTCATCTACGGGTGTTAATACTAAAAGTACAATACTAGATAAAGGCTCCACCGAAACAGTTATAATAGCCCCTGTCGGTGGTAATTTAGTATCAGCGCTAATCACAACGTATGTAGAATTTGTAATTTATTTAAGTAAATATTATCATGAATGTCCAACAATTTCGATTCTATCATGTGCATGAATAACAAACTAAACTAAACAGTCTCGTTTACGTGTATCAAACAAAGATGAAAAAATACCGCAGGCTTATTATCCGTGTTAGAGCAAAATAACACACTAGTATTTGCGAGTAGAAAGAAACAAGAACTAGTAAAACGAAATCAACTTTAAATCTGTATGAAACGTTAAGGCAGTTATATCCTATAGTGCGAACATAATCTATATTGAAATTAAGAAGTTTCTCAACGTCAAAAAATGCTTTCGAAATTAAATTATTGAATCGTGTGTTTCAATCGATGTCATTCGTTATACTTAATAGATTTTCCGGTAGAAATAAGGTCTAAAAAGATCTAGACACTACCTAATTTATATCAGACAGCAGCTGATCTCATTATTATGGTGCTTAATCTATATTTCGAAAATCTTCCTAAAATGCTGTGTAATGGTGAAAGGAATATAATGACAATCTCATGTACAATATGGTATTAAAGTCATTTAATTATAGTTTTAGTTTATCCACTTAAGTTTGTTTTTCGTAATCACACATCGTGATATACAGCCGAAAGTAAATAGCACACGGTGTCCTTATATTCATCGATATACTTGAAAGCAGTTGAACCTGTGTGACAGCGTGTCCTTGAATTGTATTCAAGGTTACCAACTGGACAGCCATGTTCAATTGCGTTATGCAGACGAAGAACACTTGCAGGTAACACTCGATCTTTCTTTGGGTTGCTAATTTAATCTGCAGAGTGAGATAATGCTTCATATAATTAAACATTTATCATAGGATGCTGAGGAATGATCAAACAAATAGAATATCTGACAACTTCACAAACAACATAATGTAGACTACATTTATGTCCTCTTGATCACGTTTCAGTCAAAAGATGTAATCAGTCCATTCGGCGAGTTGCACACGGATGGCTTTCATTCAAGAATGGAATTGATGGTAACAGAACCTATAATACAACTGTGACGCTGAATTGTAATGAAGGATACAAAAGGAATGAAGTTGGACATTTGCGTTGCGCCGACGAGAATAAATGGGAGGGAACACTGGGGAATTGCATAGGTAAGGACATAAAAACACAAGTTTGCAGAGATTCAAATATCAATACTGTAAAAAATCTATATGATTTTCAAGCAAGATAACAGGTATATAAATTTCGTTATATTGGATGTTTTAACGCACGAAATAGTAAAATGAAGTTAACTTTTAATCTGTATGAAACGTTTAGGCAGTTATATCATATATTGCGAACATAATCTATATTAAAATTAGGAAGTTTCTCAATGTAAAAAATGTTGTCGAAATTAAATTATTTAATATTGTGTTTCATCGATGTAGTTCACTATATTTAATAGGTTTTCCGGTAAAACTAAAAAAATAGCTAGACACTACCTTATTTATCTGACACAGCTGTTCATCTCAATATTATGGTACGTAATCTATATTTCGTAAATCTTCCTGAAATGCTGTGTAATGGTGAAAGGAATCTAATATATGACAATATCATGTACAATATGGTATAGACGTCATTTAATTATAGTTTTAGATTATCCACTTAAGTTTGTTTTTCGTAATCACACATCGTGATATACAGCCGAATGTAAATAGCACACGGTGTCCTTATATTCGACGATATACTTGAAAGCAATTGAACCTGTGTCACAGCGTGTCCTTGAATTGTATTCAAGGTTACCAACTGGACCGCCTTGTTTTTTTGCGTTATGCAGACGAAGAAAACTTGCAGGTAACACTCGATCTTTCTTTGGGTTGCTAATTTAATCTGCAGAGTGAGATAATACTTCATATAATTAAACATTTATCATAGGATGCTGAGGAATGATCAAACAAATAGAATATCTGACAACTTGACAAACAATATAATGTATACTACATTTATGTCCTCTTGATTACGTTTCAGTCAAAAGATGTTTTCAGTCCATACCGCGAGTTGCACACGGATGGCTTTCATTCAAGAATGGAATTGATGGTAACACAACCTATAATACAACTGTGACCCTGAATTGTAATGAAGGATACAAAAGGAATGAAGTTGGACATTTGCGTTGCGCCGACGAGAATCAATGGGAGGGAACACTGGGGAATTGCACAAGTAAGTACATAAAAACACAAGTTTGCAGAGATTCAAATATCAATACTGTAACAAATCTATATGATTTTCCAGCAAGATAAAAGGTATATAAATTTCGTGATATTGGATGTTTCAACGCACGAAATAGTAAAACGAAGTTAACTTTTAATCTGTATGAAACGTTTAGGCAGTTATATCATATATTGCGAACATAATCTATATTAAAATTAAGAAGTTGCTCAATGTAAAGATGTTGTCGAAATTAATTTATTAAATATTGTGTTTCATCGATGTAGTTCACTATATTTAATAGGTTTTCCGGTAAAACCAAAAAAATAGCTAGACACTACATTATTTATATGAGACAGCTGTACATCTCAATATTATGGTACGTAATCTATATTTCGTAAATCTTCCTAAAATGCTGTGTAATGGTGAAAGGAATCTAAGATATGAGAATCTCATGTACAATATGGTATAGACGTCATTTAATTATAGTTTTAGTTTATCCACTTAAGTTTGTTTTTCGTAATCACACATCGTGATATACAGCCGAAAGTAAATAGCACACGGTGTTCTTATATTCATCGATATACTTGAAAGCAGTTGAACCTGTGTGACAGCGTGTCCTTGAATTGTATTCAAGGTTACCAACTGGACAGCCTTGTTCAATTGCGTTATGCAGACGAAGAACACTTGCAGGTAACACTCGATCTTTCTTTGGGTTGCTAATTTAATCTGCAGAGTGAGATAATGCTTCATATAATTAAACATTTATGATAGGATGCTGAGGAATGATCAAACAAATAGAATATCTGACAACTTCACAAACAACATAATGTAGACTACATTTATGTCCTCTTGATCACGTTTCAGTCAAAAGATGTAATCAGTCCATTCGGCGAGTTGCACACGGATGGCTTTCATTCAAGAATGGAATTGATGGTAACAGAACCTATAATACAACTGTGACGCTGAATTGTAATGAAGGATACAAAAGGAATGAAGTTGGACAAGTGCGTTGCGCCGACGAGAATAAATGGGAGGGAACACTGGGGAATTGCACAAGTAAGTACATAAAAACACAAGTTTGCAGAGATTCAAATATCAATACTGTAAAAAATCTATATGATTTTCAAGCAAGATAACAGGTATATAAATGTCGTGATATTGGATGTTTCAACGCACGAAATGGTAAAACGAAGTTAACTTTTAATCTGTATGAAACGTTTAGGCAGTTATATCATATATTGCGAACATAATCTATATTAAAATTAAGAGATTTCTCAATGTAGAAAATGTTGTCGAAATTAAATTATTTAATATTATGTTTCATCGATGTAGTTCACTATATTTAATAGGTTTTCCGGTAAAACTATAAAAAAGCTAGACACTACCTTATTTATATGAGACAGCTGTTGATCTCAATATTATGGTACGTAATCTATATTTCGTAAATTTTCCTAAAATGCTGTGTAATCGTGAAAGGAATCTAACATATGAGAATCTCATGTACAATATGGTATAGACGTCATTTAATTATAGTTTTAGTTTATCCACTTAAGTTTGTTTTTCGTAATCACACATCGTGATATACAGCCGAAAGTAAATAGCACACAGTGTCCTTATATTCAACGATATACTTGAAAGCAATTGAACCTGTGTCTTAGCGTGTCCTTGAATTGTATTCAAGGTTACCAACTGGACAGCCTTGTTCAATTGCGTTATGCAGACGAAGAACACTTGCAGGTAACACTCGATCTTTCTTTGGGTTGCTAATTTAATCTGCAGAGTGAGATAATACTTCATATAATTAAACATTTATCATAGGATGCTGAGGAATGATCAAACAAATATAATATCTGACAACTTCACAAACAGCATAATGTAGACTACATTTATGTCCTCTTGATTACGTTTCAGTCAAAAGATGTAATCAGTCCATACCGCGAGTTGCACACGGATGGCTTTCATTCAAGAATGGAATTGATGGTAACACAACCTATAATACAACTGTGACCCTGAATTGTAATGAAGGATACAAAAGGAATGGAGTTGGACAATTGCTTTGCACCGACGATGATCTATGGCAGGGATCACTCGGGTATTGCAAAGGTAGGTACATAAAATAATTATGTTTACAGATTTTATGCTATCAATGATATGTAAGTATATTAAGCTTTCGAGTAGGATAACAATCATAGACGTGTCATGCTTTTTACGTTTTCAACGCATGAAATGGCTTTAATATGAGTGAATATAATCGGTAGTGATGTCCTTTATAACGAAGCAACCACAAATTGCACACGGCGTCCTTTCATTCAAAGATGGACTTGAAGGCAACGGATCTTATAACACAACCGTGTCCTTGAATTGTAGTGAAGGATACAAACGGAATAGCCATGCTCAGTTACGTTGGGCAGACGAGGAACAATGGCAGGGAACACTCGTGCTTTGCTTGGGTAGATGCATAAATAAACTTAATATGTATATATTACAATAGTTATAATTCAAACTTGTATCAGGCTTTAAAGTAAGATTATATATATATATATATATATATATATATATATATATATATATATATATATATATTCTCATATATATATATGTATATTCTCCAGATCACTGGTATTTTATATTTGTTGCCACAAGTAATATTTTTGTAAACTATTACTTACATGCCATCACCTAGAGCATTTTATTCTCATTCAAATACCGCCCCTTATTTTCAACATCTTTTCATCAACATACAAACATTTATATCTACCGTTGATTGGGAAGTTTCATATTTTACTGTTAGCAACATCTTAACATTTACTTTGAACTATTTGGTTCTTTTATATCGCTATATGATATTAAACCTATAAGTAATTTTTAACATATACGCATGCAGCCTATTGTATGACGCTAAATATCCTAAAGGTTCTAATGCGCCGTTACAAACAAACCAATCAACTAATCAAAGGCACAAAATTGCTGAAAAAAATTAACCTTTAATCTGTGTAACAATTTGATTAAGTTATTTCCTTTATAAATAATGTAATTTATGTTTCAATTAAGAAGTAGCTCAATGTCAAAAATTCTTTCGAGAATTATTAATTGATCCTTTTCATCTTTGGTATTCAATTACGTTTCATACATTTGACATCTTAGGAAATACCAATGGATCTTGTAGTTTAATAATATACGTACCACTGAGTGTCCTTTGTATCATTTAAACCTAATTGTATCAGTAAATTGCTCATCAATATAATATAACATTCAATACATTTTTTCTAAATCATCCGAAATTTCTGTGTAATGATCACACACACTATATATGAGAACCTCATATACGACATGGTATAAACTGCATCTAATTAAAATTTGAGGTTGTCCGCTTGATTTTGTTATTTGTAGTCAAACGATGTGAGAAGCAGCTACCAGAAATAGCACACGGCGTCCTTTCCTTCAAAGATGGACTTGAAGGCAACGGAACTTATAACACAACCGTGTCCTTGAATTGTAGTGAAGGATACAAACGGAATAGCCATGCTCAGTTACGTTGTGCAGACGACGAACAATGGCAGGGAACACTCGGACTTTGCTTGGGTAGATGCATAAATAAACTTAATATGTATATATTACATTAGTTATAATTCAAACTTGTATCAGGCTTAAAAGTAAGATTATATATATATATATATATATATATATATATATATATATATATATATATATATATATATATATATATATATTCTCCATATCACTGGTAATTTATATTTGGTGCCACAATTAAATATTTTTGTAAACTATTACTTACATGCCATCACCTAGAGCATGTTATTCTCATTCAAATACCGCCCCTTATTTTCAACATCTTTTCATCAACATACAAACATTTATATCTCCCGCTGATTGGGAAGTTTCATATTTTACTGTTACCAACATCTTACTATTTACTTTTAACTTTTTGGTTCTTTTTTATCGCTATATGATATTAAACATATAAGTAATTTTTAACATATACGCATGGAGCCTATTGTATGTAGCTAAATATCCTAAAGGTTCTAATGCTCCGTAAAAAACAAACCAATCAATCAATCAAAGGCACAAAATTGCTGAAAAAAATTAACCTTTAATCTGTGTAACAAGTTGATTAAGTTATTTCCTTTATAAAGAATGTAATTTATATTTCAATTAAGAAGTATCTCAATGTCAAAATGCTTTCGAGAATTATTAATTGATCCTTTTCATCTTTGGTATTCAATTACATTTCATACATTTGACATTTTAGGAAATACCAATGGATCTTGTAGTTTAATAATATACGTATCACGGAGTGTCCTTTGTATCATTTAAACCTAATTGTATCAGTAAATTGCTCATCTATACAATATGACATTCAATACATTTTTTCTAAATCATCCGAAATTTTTGTGTAATGATCACACACACTGAATATATGAGAACCTCATATACAACATGGTATAAGCTGCATCTAATTAAAATTTGTGATTGTCAGCTTGATTTTGTTATTTGTAGTCAAACGATGTGAGAAGCAGCTACCAGATATAGCACACGGCGTCCTTTCCTTCAAAGATGGACTTAAAGGCATTGGAACTTATAACACAACCGTGTCCTTGAATTGTACTGAAGGATACAAACTGAATGGTCATGCTCAATTACGTTGTGCAGACGACGAACAATGGCAGGGAACACTCGAGCTTTGTTTGGGTAGATTGCAAATTAACTTAATATGTAGATAGTACGATAGCTATTAATTTAACAGTTCTGTCCTGGGTTTCAAATATGAATAACCTTTAATCTGAATTACGTATTGTTGTTGGCGTTATATTGTCTAAACAGAACATAATCTATTTAGATTAAGTTTCTCAACGTCAACAAATGCTTGCAAAAGTTATTAAATTGTAATTTTCATCTATTTCATTCAATTACTTTTCATTCATTTTCCGGTAAAGGCAGGAATTTAAAATATATTGACACAATCGGAAATTAAATTTGGTTCTATTATTAAAGGGTTGAAGTATCGCGGTGTCTTCTTTGTGTCACTTAAACCTTTTTTATTAAATACATTTGCTCATCTTCACAATATCACATTAACTCTATTGTATTTTATCTTCTAGATCTTCATAAGATGATGTTTAATTATCAACATTATATAATATATGACAACGTCATCTACAACATGGTATAAACGTCATCTAGTTACAACTTTATTGCCTCCACTTAATTTTGTCACTTGTAGTGAAACGATGTGATGAACCATTACTACAAATATCACACGGTGTCCTGACATTCAACGATGGACTTGAAGGAAATGGAACCTATAATACAACTGTGTCATTGAGTTGTAATGAAGGATACAAACGGAACAGCCATGCTCAGTTACGTTGTGCAGACGACGAGCAATATCAGGGAACACTTGGACACTGTTTGGGTAGATAAATAATTTAACTTAAGTTGATGAGATAAAAGTACCTATATTTTTAAATGCATACAACCTAAGTTAAAACTAATGAAATTATTTTGTTCTTTTTTCAGCTCGTGATTACTTATTTAGTTGAAAAATTACGATTCAGGCTGTTACTGAGGCCGAAATCAGGCTAGTATCGGTAAATTTTGTGATAAAATAACGCGATTTTCAATTATTGTTTGCAGACAAATATTCGCTATTTGCCACGCCTATATTCATGTAACCTCTGTGCTGACCTCTCCCGAAGATAAAGAATTTTAGCCATGCGCAAACACGTGTTTACAAAAATAATGGCGTGTCCCCAACTAGATAGAAGCCAACACTTAGATTCTGAAAGGAGGAGGGAAAAAAGCTGTTTGGGCAAATTATATCAGCACACGCATATGTATTGGTGACCAGCATGAACGATGGAATAAAAAGAAGTCCACTTTGAGCCTAGAAAATAATCCAGAGGTCGCCAAATTCTTGCTGGATACTGGTGAGTCTAACTTTTGCAATAAACAGTCAAGTTTTTATACCGCTGTTTTATTTTTGTATTGTTAACTCTTTATCAAACCTCTTAAAATAACATATTTTATATAAACTGGCATTATTCCATTTAGCTTGAAATAAAATGTCACAGCCCTGCAACAATATAGCTGAAATCAGCATGTACATGACATACAGCAGCTGTTTATGTAGGCTCCGAAGGGGTATT
Source organism: Unio pictorum (assembly GCA_030141615.1). NCBI lineage: Eukaryota > Metazoa > Mollusca > Bivalvia > Unionida > Unionidae > Unio > Unio pictorum. Next base: position 8,559,456 of record JARLTB010000360.1, on the reverse strand, counting down.
AATGATCATCTTCATTTTCGCATGCAACCATAAGACTATTTAGGGGCAAGCAGACACTGTTTTTTTTTTAATACAAATTATTTATAATGTAAATAGTGATGGCTGTAAATAAAAGTAATGCAATACAGTTAAGTATATTTTGTGCATGACCAAATTAAATAGCACACTATGTGTGCATAAATGCCCGTGGGGATGTGGCATCATTCCTTACCCCACAGGAAAAATTAAATAACTTTCTTTTGAAAGATAAAACAGTGAATAATGTCCCACCGGGGCCGGTTCACTTTAATTTAACATTCACTCATTCACTATTATTTGTAAAATATATATAAATTTTTGTGTCTAATGAAATATTTATTTTCCCTTGCTATATTAGTTATGAATTTAATGCCAGTGCAAGGAAAACATCAGAAACAGAGGATTGTCAAAGAAGACATGGCCACAACTTCCACACCTGGGCCAACAATTCATCGGATACAAATTCCTGCTGTCTCTGTTATAACCACATCAGAATCAGATATGGCATCTATGTAAGTATTACTACATTTTATTAAATTTTATGTATTTTTACTAATTTACAAATATTTTGGTAGATGCACCTGGAAATGTATCATTCTATACTAGTTTAATATTTTGCAGTTGGAAAAGATTGTACATCTTGTTAAAATATGATTTGTTTTATTTAGAATAATATTTTTGTTGTAAATTGTTGGCACATGTCATTTTTGTTATTGATATGTTCCTCATCATGCTGTTTGTATTTTAGTTAGTCTCAAGTGAGAATAGTCTTTGACTAAATGAGTCACCCCTTTAAATAAATTATTATTATTATTATTATTATTATTATTATTATTATTATTATTATTATTATTTCTTGAGGCATTATCATTCCCATTATAATAACCAAGATAAATGATAATGCTTTGTTTTGATACAAAACTAAAGATTTCCAAGTTCAACATTAGTATTTAAACATTTCAAAATTTTTATTTTAAGGGATTCAGTCTTGTCTGAAGTTGAAAAACGTAAGGAGAAGGAAAGTGTTATGATGGAAAAGTCTAAAAGTTTTATCAACCCATTTGAGAAAGTATACTAACAAAAATAGTTGTGATACATACAAAAAAGGAGAATATTCGTGTTAAGTATACTAAAAACAACCATATATATACATGTATAGTATTGTATTGGTATTTGTGGATGGTATTTGTGTATAAACCAGAAAATTGCTCCCACAAAAGCTTTCTTTGCAGTGTATGAACATACAAGTTAAAAATGTGTAATTACAATATATCTTAAATATAGTATTGATGCGTAATTGAAAAAATGAAGATATACTGGTTATCATTGTAAGAATATGAATACATTGTATTATAAATACAAACCACACTAAGGCCATAGTTATGGTTTGTCCGTTTAGTACACTTGGAGAGGGCAAAGGGGGGGGGGGGGTTACCCAAATGCATATGTTTGTGTATGGGGGTGGGAGGTCTGCTGATTATGTATTTACACATATACCTCGATAGTAATTTGTCTAATATGTAACCTGCTTGACCGGGTTCAGTTGGTGTTTGAGTTTTAGTGGACAATCAACAAACTTTTTAAAGTTACACAGCTTATTTATTTGATGCAGCCAGACATTCAACATTTGTGGACTATCTGTTATATTAAATACATAATATTATTAATCCTTGATCTTTTCTGTGTGGATTAAATATAGGCTGTTCTACAGAATAGGGAGGGAAATTGCATGTACGCAGATGGGGTGCGTGTAAAAAAATAAAGTATGCATGTGTACAGGGAGGGAGGGGTCAAGCTTTACCCGATTTTTGTGCACATGCCCATTGTTGGAATCAGATTTTGTTTCCGGAATTTTTACTTTTTTGCTTGCAGTCTAATTCATATCGGTCTGAGCTATACACAGACAGATAAACATTTTCAAAAGTAGGATAAATTGGGGATTGGAAGTTTCTTGTTTGTTAACATAATAATTCATGTACGTTAAAATATTAATGCTTTACCTGAAATTTGATAAACCATCTGTTTGTGGTACAATTTAATCTTTTACAGAAGAAAATTTTTAAAATAAATTTCATAAACCAATTTTGGTTAGAATTAGTCTAATGTAATTAGAAAATTCTGTAAATAATCAAAACATTTTTATGATATATGGGTTAGATACAGGTTTGCTATATTTACATTTTCATCTGTAGCAAAATGATTTGTTACATGTAATTGAATGCAGTTTTTATTTGGACTTTTGAGAATTAAAAAAAAATATAAAATGACATTGTCAGTGAAATGTTTGCATTTTCTTGTCAGATATCAAAGGTCATTCAACAAAAAAGTAAGAGATGGTCTGCAAACCCAAAGAAAGCTGATATTGAAAATGAGGTTAGATGATAGAGTTGGAATGAACCAGCCAGTTGTTTTGGTCATAAATGATCATAGGTGAATATCTGATGTACTTGCTCCAATACCACCACCACCTACAGAACAGATTGTTACAAAACAGAAATCTCATTTTAAGTTAAAATGATTTAGGCCTTTTAGTCAGGTAACACCTATTGATATCAAATTGTTATGGAGAGACTATACTAGTGATTGTATGATAACAAATGATCCCTACCATGGACCCATATAGACTTTGATTTTCTTGAAGTGTCTACTATGAGCCAAAGTCCAGCAACTGTTTGATTTCCAAGATTCAGTTTAACTTTAGACCACTGTTGATTATGTTCTTAATGCTTTTAAAAAAAACATGCATTTGAACCACAAGATGTAGGACCTTTTCAAACTTTTCATACCCATTGCATTTATACTTGTATTCTATGTATGTTTAGATTGAAGTAAATGCAGTGTATTTTGGCCATATGATGTATTAAAAAAAGAACAGCAGAAACTATTCATTGTAATTCATTTAATCTTATAGGAGTAACAAGATTAAAATCGTGTAATTGCAAGTCGGTATTATTGCATAATAAAGTACCTTTTAATAATTTTAATTTCTACATGTTTTGTGTAAAATTGCAGTCAGAAAGATTTCTAGGATACTTTAAAGAAGAAAAAATGTACATTGGAGCAAATGACTTCAATCCATGTATGTATGTATGTATGTATGTATGCATGTATGTATGTATGTATGTATGTATGTATGTATGTATGTATGTATGTATGTATGTATGTATGTATGTATGTATGTATGTATGTATCTATGTATGTATGTATGTATATATGTATGTATGTATGTATGTATGTATGTATGTATGTATGTATGTATGTATGTATGTATGTATGTATGTATGTATTTTCATGAAAATGAATTAAATCAGAAAACAGCATTGAGCTTAACAACATTGTTTCGAATTCCACAGCATAGTGTTTCATTTGAGAGATGACTGTTATTTAATGAGATTAAATTGTTGTTTATTTAACTTTCACATTTTGTGTATTCATTAATTTAACTCTTGGCACCACTGACTGGGGGCTCTGAGCATTGCATCTGTCTATCACTACTTCAATTCCTCACCAAAACATGCCAAGGGGTCTTTTGTAATAATTTAAATAATATTGGGAGCACCCCACCCAACCTATATAACATGGAAAACCTCTATATATGCCATAATTATTCTTAGATGATATCCTTCAGTTTTTTATGCCTGACTGTACATGTACTCTTGAATTAAAGTTATACCTGTACGTGCACATTTGTACTTATAAAAGTTTTGTACATTTCATAATATATAATAGTTAGTTTTACAGTGTATGCAGTTGTGTACATTCATCTGGGTATTCATATAAAGGGTATAATTATTTCTATGGTAAATGAACAGATTTTAAAAAACTGAAAATTTGATGCTTTTAAATGGTGTCAAGTATATTTGATTTAGTTGTAATAAGATGGCTGATGATCCACATATGTGATATAAGCATTCAAGGTTGCTTTAGATGAACTAGTATTTTAGTCTTAAAAACCTTATTCTGTTTCCAGAGCCATTTTGTATTACATGATATTGTAATTAATGAGCAGTGTCTGGATAGAATAGTATCCTAGTGTTTGTAGTTCTGTTGATATTTGCAAACCAATCTGTATTCATGAAACACTGCAACAAGTTTTGCTTTCTCAACTCAATATGAATATGCATTATTTATCATTTAACTTAATGTGTTACTGTATATGCACGATTAAAATAATGTTCACCAGTGTACGTTTGTTTTTTCTATTCTTTGCATCCCAAGACAATGCAAGTCAACTTCAATTCATCCTATGTTTTTAATAAATAGTCTCTTCACAGTTGCTTTCAAAATATAGCCATACATATAATCATTCTTTAGTGGGTAGGTAGCTAAAAAAATGTTTAACAAAACTTGTTCATGCAAAATAAAAATTTCATACTACAAAAGAAATGTTTTATACAACAGAAAATCAACATAAATTATATTATTCACACATCATATATTTGGATAGATCATCCAAGTCTTCCTTTTGTAAAGCTATGGTACTGGCCAAAATTATTTATCCATTATACCCCATACACAACAGCTTGGAATGACATGTCTCTTGCCAGTACTTAGGTATCCGTTAAGTCCATAAAATAAACTGCCTATTAGCAGTATGCCTTTTCCTCTGGTTGTAATCATTATCTTCTTCTGCTGCCAGGACATCTTGAATATACCTCTGTGCAACAAGGAGCACGACTTCATCTAAAACAACCAGGTCGAAGTCCTGCAGAATTTTTTTTTCAAAATTGTCAGTAAAAACAATTCCAAATAAAATAAATCCATTAAATATTATGTGGGAAAATATTAACTTTTGTGTTATGCAATGAAGCAAACGTGTAAATATACAAACAAATGCGCAAATCACATCGACTATCGGATACGTGAACGTAATGTGGTAATGCAACTGCCCAAAAAGATCAACTTTATTCTGAGCCAAAGAAGCGACTTTAGCGAGACCTTTTAATAGCGGTTCTGATTACAATGATACAAATTATCATATTTTTAGTTGGTTTATCTTACAACGTAACAGAATCACACAAACACGAGAAGTAAACACTTTAAAGAATGGCCCCTTAGGAACCCCTTATTGGCAGGATTTTCCATCATATTGACTGTTTTGCCTACTTCTTGTAATTTATCATATATAATGAGAAATCTATAAGCAATACATATATTGTCGGTGACTATAAAGAGCTAAGGAGAAGGAAAGACGAAGGATAAGGCAATAATTACATCAAAAGAGAATCACAGGATTACCTCGACTCCCATTATTTGTTGACGCGCGTCACTTGACACTGCGACTTCGGAGAATATCGGTAAATTCCGTTTCTGCATAATTAATTAGCAATCCGTACAGAAAATCGTTATAATTTCATTGATTAAACTTACAGATGTACATTTTTTGAAACTGAATTACCTGTAATTACTCATTATTTATACTATACTTTTCATAATATCATGCATTTGCAAGAACAAAAAAGTCGAAAAACTTAGGTTGTATGCCTTTAAACGTTATTAGGCTGTTATGTATGGTAGAATTGTATATAATCTGCATGCTTTTTCTGCTTCCAAGGCACGAAATGGCTAAAACATGATTGTAATGCGTTATAATATTCCAGTTTATTTCGAGTTGTACCACAATATATAGATGGTTCACTATTTCACGCAATTTTGCACTGCGACAAAATCGCATCAATCAATGTATTACTTAAATTTGTTAGTTCTTTATATAATTATTTCATTCCGGATAATATCATGTGGAGTAGCTCTATGTTCACATGCACAATCTCCCTCTTAATAATATTCAGTTATAACATTGGCACTAAACATCATATAGCCAATATAAGTAAATCGTCATTCCCTATAAATAGTTGCATTTGTATAAAATATATATGACTTTCGTTAGCACAAGCGAGCTTTCATACATTTTTCTGAAGCCTAAATATTCAGGTAACGTACTAAATTCTCAGATAACTATGAGACAGGGACGGCTTAACTAAAAAATAGGTCACATCGTTAGCTTTTACAATATAATACATCTACTAACACTAATTATCTAAATTAGAGGTAGTTATATTTATTATGTGGCAAAACACCCAATGAAAATGCATTGGAAGATCTAAAGATGGAAATCATTGCAGCTATATTTTGATTGGAGTCTCTCGAACAGAAAGGTACATGAGTTATTTAAGGTTACATAATCTTTTAGTTTATAAGAAACTAATATTTCATTAGAGTTCTATTTTGAAATCGAAATGATGTGATAAATAATTTAGCAACAGTGACTATTTATAAAATAAAAATGCATACTCACGTTAAAATATAATACAGGGGAAAATAATATGCTGCAGAGGACATCCTTCTGGAAGCGATAATGTTATCGTAAGCATTATGCATACATATATAATATAATTGATTCCGCAAAATATCTTCGTAAAGATAAAAAATATCTTCGTAAAGATAACAAAGTAAAAAAAATAACCTACTAGACTATGAAGAACAATGTATAATTCTGAAATAGTTAGTAAAATATTAATTTTGAAATTTATTGTTGACGAAATAATTGTTTTGTTTCAGCTCCCTTAGTCCGCACTATACATTCCAAACTCAGAAGAAAGTAAATTAATATTTGCATTTTCTTCAATTTACAGTTCGTAAAACTGGAAATCGAACGTATTTAACAGGCTTTCAAGTACATATAATTTGCATGCTCTTTCAGTTGCAAAGCACGAAATGGCTCCAACAAATTAAGCTTGAATCTGTTATAATTTCGCAACGTCAATTTTGTGTGCTTCACCACGACCTACGGATATTTTTGATTGCATGACGTTGTACTTCCACACATTTGCATTAGTCGAGGATGACTGAAATATGTTGGTTACTGATATAATTATTGTATTTATGTTATATTGTTAAGAATTGGTTACTATGCAACAAGTCTATTTTACTAATGTCCGGCTATAACATTAGCACAAATCATTATATAAGCCGTCACCGTTGCTCGTCATTTTCTATATAGATAGTTAAATTTTAGTAAAATATCTTTGCCCTTAATCCGGTGACCGGTCCATAGTCTTTTGGAACCTTAAAGATTGAATAAAGTTTGATTTATCACATAATTGATAAATATTGACAACCTTATTATAAAAAAGTTCACTGGGTTAGCTTTTCAAATATTACCTACATCTACTAAAAGTAAAATCTTACATTAGAATTGGACTTTCTATAACAAAATTAATTTCAGAACACCCTGTAGGAAATAAATTGGACGATTTATAGACGGACGTCGTTGTAGTAATATTTTACGAGCACGCAATTTCTCTCTTGCAAAAAAGTAGATGAATTAGTTAAGTGTCAAAAATATTTGGATATATAGAAATAAGATTTCATAAAGTTATGTTTTGATATCAAAATGATGCGATTACCATTTTAATACTAGCACCTATTCAGAAAAGGTATATCTATACAGACCTAGAGTTAACATAATTAGGTCAAATATATGTTGCAAACTATATCCTTCTGGAAGACACAGTTATGTCATCGTATACATTATGCATACGTGCATGAACATATAAGATTTTGCAAACTGTCCAGGTGAAAGATAAAACTGAGGAACTGAGTTTTATGCAATTACAGTTGACTTAGCAAATTAAAAAGTAATGTCAATGTGTAACAAGATGAACAGGATTTTGCTCAAGTCACCAAAAAGACACTCGGAATGGTATCGAAAAAGCGCTGCTCATTTATATAGTATTAAAGGATAGAAAAACTATATACCAAATGCGAATAAAACCCGAATATTAGAGCTTTAATACAATGAAGACCACCTAGTTAATTAATTGATATACATTATACATTCATCGAAAGAAAGATATATATATATATATAGTAAATTGGACCGTTCACTAATAAGACGTTCACTAAAGTAATGCTTGACTCTAACATGAGCCCGTATGTGTTCAATCTGTGTTGCAACGCACGGACTGTAAGCTCAAGGTATTTCGAATGTTTTACTGGATGCACTTTTTTCTTGCAGCTTTGATGAACGTCATCGAAATAATGTATGTGTTAGATAAACCACCCCGAGCAACGTTATACAATGAGAGGAAACCCGAGAGCATTGTGCGTGCGTGTGCGTGAGTTTTAGCGTGACTATAGAAAAATTGCAATGAGGCAGTTTATAGTGATGTATTCCACTGGGGCGTCATGCCGCAGACAGAAAGCATGATATCACGTCTAGTCACATTTTGCTAACACAAGGCCGACTAATTCAAACACCAATATCTTAATGCTGAGCGAGATTACGACGTTATTTGCTTGTTTGTTTGATTAGGATTTTTAACAGGGCTTTAACAATTGTTCAGTCATTTCGAAACGATGTCTGCAGTGAGGCAGTTTATACTGATGTCTAGCACTGTGGCATCATACCGCAGACAAGTAACATGATGTCCCACCCAGTCACATTACCGGCACACCAGGCCGACCAGTCCTAACACTAATCATACTGCTGAGCGTCAAGCAAGACAGCTGTTAGTACCATTTTGTACGTCTTTGGTATGACTCGCCTAGGGATCGAATCCACGACCTTCCGCTTCCGTGGCGGACGCTCTAATCAATAGGCCACAGGTGCGGTTTGCGTCGTTATTGTTAGTACCATTTTTATACATATTTGATATAACTCGAACGAGGTTTCAACGCAAGACCTCCCGTATCAGAGACAGACGCTCTAACGACTATGCTATTGGAGCTGTAGAATACATTGTACTTATTCCAAATATTTTTAAACAATAAATATACACAATACAGTTACACACTGCAGTTAAAATTTAAATGAACCAAACAACAAGATCAATGAAAAGAACTACTTGAAAATGTTGGGATAAAACGTGGGCAAATGTGCTTGTTTTGGAACAAACTATTCAGTTTTGTAATCCGATATTGCACTCAAACGTTGAAAAACTTACGATTAGAAGGAAGGTTAACAGTTGACAAGATAAAACTACTATCATTTCAGCCAATATTGCTGTGTCAATATTGTGATGACAAAGAAAGATGCGACTTCAATGTTTGCAGGCACATTATTAAAAAAAAACTGAGTGTTAACTATTAGCCTTGTGTTTTCATTTAATTTAATATTGTTAAAGGAAACATAGAGCTACTCGTGTGAGTGAAGCGTTCAAAAAAATAGGAATCACTACAAATCATTTTCTTTGAGCGTACATACATTCGAGGGGTTGTGAAGTATTCACTCTCGTAACGTGCACTGTTTATATCCGTCACTTTTATATACCATCTAAAATGAAAACTTGTATGTGTATAAAGACAATGTATGTTTAGTACGCTGTAACAATGATATACCAGTCGTTGTATAAATGTTGCATTAATAGGAAACTCATCATGTCTCGATTCCTTTTAGCGAAATATACATATATATGCATACTATAAATATATTCCACACACACACGCACACACACACACGCATACATACATACATACATACATACATACATACATACATACATACATACATACATACATACATACATACATACATACATACATACATACATACATACATAAATACATACATACATACATACATACATACATACATACATACATACATATCTATATATATATTTATATACAATTCTTATTAAGCTTTTCTCCCGCCTGATAATGTTACATTTTAAAGCTACAGGGATAAAATTACAAAGGTGTATGATCTAAGCCTACGTGAAATCTTTCTAACTTGACAAGGTTTTCTTGATGATGATAATTGCTTGGGAAGTATATTTAGTAAACAATAACAGATAAAACGTCTTGATGCCTAATGTACTTGCTGCTTTGATTGGCATTACCTCATTATCATGTGCTCGTTTTGGAACGTTTTATCAATATTTCAATGGCTGTGAATTTGTGCTGTACAACTTGTGTATGTGCACATGTTAAAACTTAGCTTTCATATTAGGCATTAAACTTAGACCGACCAAGCAAATTATCGTGATCACAATAGTTGGACATCTATGATATCTTTTCTGCATTTGTTTGTGTTATTAAAGGCATTTTTTCTGTCAGATATTAGAAAACTGTTCCCGTATCGACATGGGCTTCATTTATTAGCGTACGTACTCGTTGACGTGTTTGTGGTCTGTTCGTATAAGATCCAAACGAGAAGGACATTGGGCAGAAATTTGACTTTATTTTTACCCCATGATAGTTCTGAAATCTGCCTTTATGGAAAAAACACATTGAATATAATTTTCTATTTGATTAGTTAGTGTCATAGTGTTTTATTTCATACATATACTAGAACATGTGTTTAAAACTATTATGTAAACTCTGTGAACATTTGTATAGCAGTCAATCCGCAATCTGTCAATTTTTAATAACACAATTTGTATAATACATTTTGTTTATTTTTGTTTGCTTTTCCACATTATTAATCACATGAAAATGTTTTACTATTTAAACGTTTCAAATCAAAGTTATGACCATTTTATCAAGTTTAATCGAATTCATATTAGATAATGTTTCAACAGAGAACAACTAGATAATGCAGTAAATTATTGTCGTAATTGTTGTACACAACTTAGAAACACCAATTTCCAGAATTATTGAGAGATAGGGAACCTGAATCAAGTGTCGCCGGTATAGCAGGAGGAGTGACTGCTACGATCGTTGCCATTATTCTTGGAGTAATTATCGCCTATTTCCTTTATAAGAGGTAAGCAAAGATATCAAGAACATATACACACAAACACACCATATATATATATATATATATATATATATATATATATCTATATATATATATATATATATATATATGTGTGTGTGTGTGTGTGTGTGTGTTTGTATGTGTAATTTTGATCTTTTAAACGGAGCTTTAACAATGTTACAGTCATATCGTTACTATGCAACTATGTCTGCAGTGTGGCAGTTAATATTGATGTCGAGCAGTGGGGCATCAGGCCGCAGACATGTAGCAAAATGTCCTACCATGTCAGCTTAAAAGGACACCAGGCCGACCAATCCTAACACTAGCCACAATATATTATGTAAAGTCGCATAGCCTACCCATGAGAGGTAGACGTTTTCCTAAAGTAGTATAAATAGATGAATGAGTAGCTATGTAAAAAAACAGTTTAATACGAAAACTTTTGTTTTTTTGCATTTGCATCATTGTTATTATTACTATTCCCATGTGACCCTGTTAAAAGTCTTTTACTTCTGTTTTCCATTATATCGTTTCCACTGGCAATCCTACTAAAAGTGAGCCGTACTTCTCCATACATCTGCAAATATAATAGTTTAAGCAGGATTTATTTTTAAAAAGACAACGAGCCACTATTTTATAACTAGGTCAAATAGGAAAGCTGCTTATATATATATATATATACATATATATATATATATATATATATATATATATATATATATATATATATATATATATATATATTGCTTAGCTTTTGAACCTCAGTTTTAATTGATATTGATTAAATTTATATAAGTCGTTAGTCATATTTCTGTTGCAAACAAGAAAGCTGGTAAAAAAGACAAAAGTATACCATGGTTCACTATTTGAAAATTAAAAGTCGTGGCGTTGATATAACTTTGACAAAACGTCTAGCATATTTGAACGACTTGGACTTATAAGTTAAAGGAAATGATGACTTTTAAACAAACAAGTCATTATGATTATTTGATTAACATTGCTACCACCCATTAAATATATTTCCCTCCATTTCTACCTCCATCATTTCCGTTTTAGTTTGCGTGATTACTTGTTTCTTTCATTTATAGCTCTAGATACATTGTTGCATGACGCAAATGAAAATCAATCAGCCACACTATTTTGTAACGGATGTTTGGTTATATATTTATATGCCTATCCAGGGAGAGAAACAGAGCCATAAACGGAGAAACAGACAGAAGCAAATTTAGACTACCAAAGAGAGAGAGAGAGAGAGAGAGAGAGAGAGAGAGAGAGAGAGAGACAGAGAGAGAGAGAGACAGAGAGAGAGAGACACACAGAGAGAGAAAATATATTAAAACATGCAGATAGGCACTGATTCATCGTCCCATTACGCAGACAAAAATCAGCCATATACTTTTTCAACGAATGGTCGCTGAAATTCCAAAGATACATGGTGATATATAGTTGTTGTAGCGGTGGTGGTAGGGTTTAACGCCATTTTTTAGCACATGGTGGACATTATCAATGGTGAAGGAACAAAACGGAAAAGAAACTCGGAAAGTACCACATAACCACGATAAACTACTGGTCAGCTTTTCCACGAACTAAATTGGCCGAGAACAAGACTCAACCCCACGTAGAAAGAGGTGAGACGGCAGTGATATTTAACGATAAGCGCTTTAGACCACTCGGCCACTCTGGGCACCCCAATAAAGAGACAATGAAGGTGATAGAGGTATGCTGGTAAAACATGCTGACTGACCGTGTGTGTGTGTGTGTGTGTGTGTGTGTGTGTGTGTGTGTGAGAGAGAGAGAGAGAGAGAGAGAGAGAGAGAGAGAGAGAGAGAGAGAAAGAGAGAGAGCTGGTAGTGTGGTTAGACTTACCCTAAAGGAATTCATTCATTGCCCATCCCTAATCATTCTATAGATTAAAATATGCATATTCCTCTATAAGAACATATACATGTATCGCACAAACAGTACAGGCCTAATTTAGATTGGACCGATATGGCTTAATCGGACCCGGCTCTCACAGGGATAACTTACACTGGTAATTTTAAAAAGTATCTAGAGAGAAAGTAATGATATAGCAATGGATGAAAATAATAAGTTCAGTATAGTATAGAACTTGCTTAAAGGTTTTTTTATGTTGCAAAATGCCATAATCACAGTGGATCCCGCGCGTAAATTCAGAAGGGCTCCGCAAACTGATTCCTGTCGGGCCTCGCGTTTGCTAAGGCCGTTCTGAGTGTTAATCTTAGCATGTTATTGCAACTCTATATCACATGTATTGTGAAGACTTACAGTCTCATAAAACGTTTCCGCCTGACCGTTACAATGTAATAAACGAATTCAGATCCATTGATGATAGTTCAATTTTCTGTTTATTATCTCACTCCACATAAAAAGATAATGAGAAAGAGGATTCAGATGAAATTCCGCAAGATTTTTTTTTTCTATTTAGCATAGGGGATGGATTGTGTTATCGTACCTTTAGTAAAACGCTAATAATTCCGGAAACATATTACAGAATATAGAATCAATAGCTGACTATGTGTGTGTGTGTGTGTGTGTGTGTGTGTGTGTGTGTGTTTGTGTGTGTGTGTCCAAGTTTTCGTCAGCAAATTACAATTAATAGTTTATCCAGGACATAATTATAAATTATATCTATGTTAAAGTTTTCAAAATGCACTCTTTACCCGATATAATATTTTTTTTTATAAGAAGAGCAAGAGGAACACATTATAAGATGGCTGACACTACTTTGAATACAATACCAAGTTCATCAAGAAGAAATGGCCATAGTGATGAAGTCATATTAGATACATCCATTTATGGTAAGTCGAAACTTAACCTATATTGTCCTTCATGCTAGTAGTAAGTAATTCCGATTAGAAAGGTATCAAACTCAAAATGTCAATGAATATAATTTCCTATCTCATGCAACGTATTGGTAAGACTCTTTTATCAATAATTATTTTTTAAAATCATGTATATAATGTAACAATCCAAAATAATACCGCAATCTATTAAGTGTGATGTATTTGGTTCCGTGTCTGGAAAATGAATAGTGTAAAATATTTTAATTGTGCTAGAAATAATTAAAGTTTTTTCTTTGCTTTGTTAACTGGTCTCTAGAAACAAAACTATAGCCTAGGGATCTAGGAACCATTCAGGACAAATTCACAAAGAAGCTCAACAATTATGATGGCGATATATAGGATTTTCAACTATTGTATGCATGTCCCTTACGCTCGGAAAATATGTTCTAAATGATTTTGTTTAAGACAGGTATAAATAATTCTTCAGAATGTGCTATCTCTTCTAACTATTTAATAAAATGTAAATTGTAATCATTCGATTCACCTTTTAAATGGTTTGGTTTCGAGCAAGTAACAGCTTGTATCATTGATCAAACATTGATGCGTGCGAAGTTTCTACACCAAGAGATCATTATTTCTAAAAACTGTTCTTTGAATTGAATTGGAGTTGTTTAACATTCTTAGGTTGATGTAATTGTCTGACTACTTATACATTTACATATTTCAGCTCAGCCCAAGAAAATGAAAAGAGCTGAAATAGAAGAAACGAAACATGAATGCATGAACAGTAATGATAGCTCAAGGGATTACGATTCCTTTACGAAACAAAAAGTGACCGACAAGCACTCAATCCGAGTAGATGATTTAACTTCTTTCTTTCTGAGCCGCAAAATGGAACCGGGTTTGTATGAAGAAGAATACAATGTAAGTAAACTCGAAGAAGCATATAACTATTTCGCATCTTTATTGTTAAATTTTACGAAATCTTAATGATCAACAATGTGTGCCCGGCTTGGCTTTCATGCAAGCGATAACTATGCTGTCATACTCCCATATCTATGTATTATATTAATTACCAATCTCTCCAATTCATGAGTAGACATTCCAAAGCTATATCCTACAACTACTATACATTTTGACATTTTGCTCTTTCCCCTCTAGATGAACAACAGCATTCGTGTGTTTTCCTACAAAATCTGAAAGTGATATCAGCAGAACGATTTTCATTGCAATACAATGAATGTTAATCGCACTTACAATTATGCATTTTTGTGAATATGTCCCTTTGACTGTATATACACTTTATAGGAATGAATGGCGGTAGGTATTTATAATAAGCTGTATCTATATATATTTAAATTTCAGAAACTGCCTAATGGATTGATAAAATCGTACGAGGAGGCGGTACTACCCGAAAACAAACCGAAAAATCGTTACAAAAACATATACCCATGTACGTATTTTATGAATTGAGTTGTTTCTTATATTCGTCATGCTGTAAGCAATACATGGAAATCATTATAAATTCATATCCAGCATACCATGATTTTATCCATCTACGAATCCATTTACCTACTTATTACCTACATATTTTCTCTCCTTCTCTTGCTATATCTATATTTACTATCTATCTATCTACCTATCTATCTATCTATCTATCTATCTATCTATCTATCTATCTATCTATCTATCTATCTATCTATCGATATATATATATATATATATATATATATATATATATATATATATATATATATATATATATATTACTAGAGAGAGAGAGAGATAGAGAGAAAGAGAGAGAGAATCTAAAATAGGCCATCAAGCACGACGCTATGCGTCATCCGTTTATTATAGAAAGGAGAGCTTTATATCAGTAACCTATTTCTTTAGAAATACAAATAATGAATAACATCATTTCTGTTAGAAATGTTTCAATGAGTACTCTCTGGAGATTCGAACCGTAGTCCGTGGGTAAACGGCAACAATCGCTGTGTCGGTTTTATATTGGATGGTCACGATGTTATGTCAAAGCACCCGAAATAAATAAGAGATGTAGATATTACTGGTATTCTGCTTACTTAACAATTGTATAGATTTCTAAAAGAAATAGTTATAAGGGTAGTTTCGTATCGTTGATGATGTATTTATTTTGCACGTCCAAACGACGCATGTGCCCGTAATATATGTTTCAATTTAATAATAGAAATTCGCAGTCCAAACGTTAACCGCTAGTGCCCTGCAAAGTAGGTTACAATATAATAAATACAGAACATTCAGCTCTACAATTGGGTAAAGCTATATGTATTGTTCGTACTGGTTTTCAAATGACTTCTTGTGAATTATAAACATCACGCTCGCATCCATATGTCGTTCTCTCCCTATTCTTCATTTTATTCACAGATATTGGCGTTTTAAATGTTCAGCGTATTTAAAATATTGCTTATATCTTATGCGAAGAAAATGACGGCAAGGAAGCCTGATTAACTACGCTTACAATCTCCAGCCATGATTAAAATCAAATGAATGTTTTTTTTTTCATTCTGCAATAATGATCAAATAAATGTTTTGGTTAAATAGCGAGACACAAAACGGCAACATACATTAAAATAAAAACTTTACAATTATTTGTTTCAGTTTCATTTTATATTTTAGAATAATTGTTTTATAGATTTTTGAAATCATGTATTCAATTTACTAAAACGCGGGGAGGGAGCTTTTATTGCTGTTACTAGTTTTGGCTCTTACTACTATCTTGACAGGAACATAACTTTATATTCATAATGTAACACACTTTTATAATTAGATATATTTAACATTGCATGTAATTCTGACTCTCTTCAGGAAGATTTGTCAGAAATAAGATTATCTAAAACGTCCTCGTGTTTATTTCCTTTCTGCTTGATGTTTTTGAGAGTTGGTAACCAGTAATTTACAGAACTGAAGACATTATATGACAAGTTTGCTTCAACATTTATTCAAGTATCGTTTATATTAGAACCTTTACGTAATAACATATACTTCACATGCGCTTAAGTCTCATCGCATCGGTCATAATATTTCCACATATAGCATTCATAATGATCATTGTTTTAATATACGTATATTGCGAAGATTTAGTGTTAATACAATTGTGTCATTTGACACACGAAATTCATTGTAAATCGCGATAAAATACAAGAGTCCTAAAGACTTACTCAGGAAATATTGTCTTTATGATATGTTACTTATAGTGATGTCTTGAAATGCCGATAACAATTTAACAACAAGTTCTCATTTACAGATGATGATACACGTGTGAGACTGGAAATATGGGATCCAGATATTGAAAATGATTATATCAATGCATGTTATATAAACGTAAGTGTTAATCTCATGGCAATGCAGTCATCAGGAGGATGTTTACCTTGGGTTTCTGAAACAACGATACAAAAATATATATATATATATATATATATATATATATATACATACGGACACAAACAAATTCTATTTATTTGCTGTTAAGTTATATTCATTATCGACAATATTGACTACACTTCCTTTAAGCGAGAGCTAATATTTAAGAGTGGCTTACTTTTGTGTCAACATAGCAGTAGAAGATATGAATTTTGTACATGTAGCTAACGTACATAATACCTTTTACAAGCAAGTTGAATCATTATGTCATTGAAATATTTCAAAATGTAAATTATGAAAGACATGTGAATATATATATATATATATATATATATATATATATATATATATATATATATATATATATATATATATATATATATATATATATATATATGATATTTCCTCTTTTTCTCCATGTTATCTTGCATGTACACTTGCCCGCGTTAGAAATACAATATGACCAAGCTTGGTGCGAATTGTACAGTATAGCTCTGGTATTTGCGGGATGGGGGTAGGGGGTGCTGGATGTCATTTGATAACGGCAATATTTGCATCTTCCGAGATTATTTAAAGAAAACAATATACATTTCTATAACATTGCCTATCTGATTGTCTTGCTTTGGAAAATTTTGTTACATCATGTTCGGCCGATTAATAATAATCAAGTTATGGCAATGTATTTTTACATTTTCCATTGTTTGAAGAGCTTTGAAACTAAATACTTTTTTGGTACCACCCTGCTAAAGATGACGTCATGTAAAATTAATAAATTTCCAATCAGCCTTGCACCACGTAAATCATCTCACGCAAACATCTCAAATTGACTCTTGCATATTCAAGTAATGGCTATATCTGCTTCATATATTCTTCTTACTTGATTGGTATATAAAAATCCTTTTCAGGGTTTCAAGACTGTCCGCGCTTACATAGCCGCCCAAGGTAAGCGTTTATACATTCAAATGAATGCTGAAAGTTAACAGTTATTTTACATAGTTTTAAATGGACAATAATAGGCCACATAAATAAAATATGTTTAACGTTGTTATAATTATTGATTTGTAACAATATTGTATATTTTCTAAAGATGTAATACTTTCGTAAAGTACACTTTTATATATGCATGAATATTATTTAACTGCATTAGTGCATAATTAACACAGATTATATATATATATATATATATATATATATATATATATATATATATATATATATATATATATATATATATATATATATATATATATATATATATATATATACTCAGCATTTGTCTGCAACTGTTTTAGAATGTATACACAGCTTGATAGGTTGAATACTTTTGACAGGTCCAACGAAGGGTATTCTAAACGATTTCTGGAGAATGGTGTGGCAGACTAAATGCGGCAAAATTGTCATGCTCACTAATCTGATAGAAGAGGGAAAGGTAAATGCAGCTCGTATAATCTGAATTAGAAATCTGTTATATACTGCTGCGTCAAAAACAGAAATATGCATATAATTTCGTGTGGATGCATATCAAGTATAAACATGAATTTGTATTATGGATGATAAATATTTCGGTGACAGTTTAAAGTTTAAGATGCATTTGGAAACGTTGCTTTTTGTCGCTACCTTTGCTTAATATTCTAACTTTTGCAATTGCACAATTAAGATCACAACATTAACAAATACTAAACTAATCTACTTTTTTGTTCATGATATATAGATTAGCGCACTCCATTTAGTGCGTTTCCTATCACACACACACACACACACACACACACACACATATATATATATATATATATATATATATATATATATATATATATATATATATATATATATATGTATGTATGTATGTATGTATGTATGTATGTATGTACGCACACTCGTTTTTGTATTCATTTTATTGTTAAAAAACATAGGATTAAATTATTGTCATTGTACCCATATATTTGCTTTGCTTGAAGGTAAGACAATTCTCTGCTGTTGTAACATTCACAAAATGCTACTTCGTCTTTCATGGAACTTGTTACTATAATGACTACTATTTCGTCTTCTGGTTCTTCTTCGTCTGCTACCATTCCTACTAATTGTTTTGATGTTATCGTCATGATAAAGCTTCCTTTGGTCTAACCAATTTGGTTCTGGTTGTACAATTCGGTTTTACGCATAGCAAGTTCCATTGTGATCTGAATTAAACAGCTTTTAATTATCTTAACACACTACATACATTTTAGGTCCTTAATCAGAAATGTGCACTCTTAAAATTCAATTTTGCAGCACAAGTGTGAACAATATTGGCCTGACGAAGGTTCTGTGGAATATGGAGATATTGTCATAAGATTGGTCCAGTGCGAAACGTTTTCACACTTCACAATAAGGACACTAGAGTTGCGAAAGGTATAACAAAAGCAACAAAGATATGGACCTTGTACAAAATTGCAGCTTGTTCGCTTTGAGTTCAGCTCCCTCTCTCTCCCTTTCTGTATATCTGTCAATATGTCTGTCTATCTCTGTCTCGCTCTATGTAGTCCAAATTTCTGTCCCCATTATCTTGTGCATATATGTCACAAAAGGGTACGGATGAAACATATGGGATGAGGAAAACTTGTTTATTCTTCTTGGTTCAATCCAAGAGTTGTCAGGCGCAGAATACATAACGTCTAATTGCCTGTTCCCGTTAACATGTTCCACTTCTTTATTGAGCTGCTCATAGTGAGGACAATGTTATTCAAGTGACGGTCGGCGAAAGAAACATATATTTTTAGAACGGGATATGGAACATTTTTTATTTTGCTTGTAATTATGCTAATAAATCTTCTGAGTGTTTTTTTATCGCTTCCCCCCATACTGATTACTACACAATTGTAAGTTTATCAACGGAAGGTATTTTGTGTTCCGCATGTGATGTTGATGCCAAGAATGATGACTTAAAACACTTTACTGCCTTAGTTAAATCAGATGCTTTTATCACAGATTGGTATGTTTTGCAAATGTATTCCTTCACGGTTCCGATGACTCAGTCGTAGTTAGGTGTGGAAGGACATGGATGAGATAATGCATCCTTACTAATTTCATCTGCAGTGTTTCATAATAGGTTTATAGGATAAAATTGTTTTATGGTTACTGACGACGTGATTAAATGCTAGTGTTGCTCATTGATTTTCTTCGCAGTGGTGTGTGTATGTGGTTGGCGTTACGAATGCAAGGTTAGGACGACTTGTATCTTTTCAATGTGTTCCCTTAAATCGTACTCTGGTTTTCTCCTTCATAAAGAGTGTTTCGTTTGAGCCGAAGCTGAGAGAGAGAGAGAGAGAGAGAGAGAGAGAGAGAGAGAGAGAGAGAGAGAGAGAGAGAGAGAGACTGCCTTAGAGAGACTGCCTTTGTCAGTTTTTGAACAAAGGGCTCAAAAAAGCACCAGTCTGAATTAAACAAATTCTTCTCTGAACAATCTTGAACTTCATATGTTAACATGTTTGATTGATTTAATAATTAAATTAATTAGCCTGTTTAGTTCTAATTTGTGTTAGTAGTTATATCTATTGCATGATATGTTCGGAGGGATGGGTGTAGACGGGTTCTGCAGCGTGCGAGCCGTTTTTCTCATCAATAAATCACAAAGCGAATACAGCCGGATGCTGGTCTTGTGATAATTATCTTATAGTTAAAGACATACATCACGCAAGTTTGCTGTTTTCTTGTGTATGAGCCTCCGTTTGATGAATATATAGTTGCTAATATTTGGACATTTATAGAAGTTGTAATTGGCAGATATATAGTGTAAAAGCAGCATTTGATGAAAATTGACATTTTTTATATGCGACAGAATTCTATAAATGATAATAAGAAGTCTTGAATAAAAATATTGTGATTTTTAGAGTCTACCAGGAAGAACATGTTAATAAAGTACAGGATTAGTAGTGTTTCTATATTTTACAAGTAGTGTAGAAGACAAAATTCGCGTACTGGAAGGAACTAATTAAATCTGGGTTGCATATATCACATTTTTAAACAAAATATTAAGAAATTTAGACAGTCCTCGGAAAACAATAAAATGTGACCACTACTATTACTGCGCAGTAGAGGACGATTATTTGAAATACAATACAGCCCACTGACCTACCCAATACCTTCTCTAATAAAAAAATGGGAAAATCCCAATAGATTATGAAGTAAAATATACGTTAAAATTAGTAAAACTAACAAAGAATCACACATTTATACAGAGGATAGAGCAACGTGTGTACGTAGTATATGTTAACATACAATCAATACTGGAAAAGAATAGTGAAGTTTTATATTGTCTAAAAATAAAACCAATATAAATATATCTTATGGTTATTGCATATACATTGTATGATGTCATTAACAATATTCATCAAACATATGTCAAGACGTTGAGTGTCCTGCTGTCTGTTTTGAAGATATTTCATAAATCTAGTGTGCGAGTTTTACTACGCAAACTCAAATAAACCCACATAAAATTGCACTACAATTATGTGCAATGTAATACAATTGATATAAAGTTGATAATGTATTGTTAGTCATAATTATTGCCTAAGTATCGTTCATATGTTTCCAAAGCAAGTTCGAACTTATATATGTTACGTTTGGTTATCCCTATTGACTAAATATATACTAATACAGTGTAATAATAATATATAAGCATTATGCAAGACGTAGTGTCATAACAGAGTTTGCTCTTTTAAACTTTGTAGGATACTGATGTACCCCATGCCTTGACAAGCAAACTTTATAATAAGTGCACCGGTGGATTATTCACAGTAATAATCCTTGAAAGTGAATAGTGTTATACTATGCGTTTGGTCTCTAAATCCGCAATCTCACAGTCCTTATTGCTCCGAGATGTAGATGATATTCCATTTCGGCCAACACTGTCATAAATACAGCTGCGTTAATTATTTTATCCTTGATTACTACCGAATACAGTTGACTTGATGCACATGCATCACAATGTTGTATAATAAAATACTGCTTTAGTTTGCATACAAGTCATCACTGCTAGGTGCTCAAAGGACAGAGGAAAATATACCGATCGTGATGTTAAAATCACTGCTTGGCACTTTTAAAACATAATACGACCAGTCATCATCTGACGGTTGAGTCATGTTCCGCCGATCCAGCAACAATCAGACTTGAAGACCCCTTGGAACCCTTAGATAATTCTTCTAAAATGTACAGCCAAACACGCTATGTAGCAAAATTATTTGCCAGTACCACGATCGATTTCACATGGGTGATTTGATAAACCAATACCAGTGACGTTCACCAGGCATTGAGCAGTGACACAAATAGGTACTGCTTTTCTGTATTAATAGCAGATCCAAACAATCACGACAGTTGTGCAATCGAATTAAAACCAGTTAATGCGATTCATTCAGGAACAGTCACATTTATTTAGAACATAGCCGTTGCAAAGGCGTTTTGTATCTGTATGTACCTGGAGAGATGATACAAGGACAACAAAGTACCTGGCACATACAACGCTTTAGAAATGTAAATGTACAGGGTAGTCTAGATCAACTTCATTGAAGTTTACGTGCTCATTTTTGATGTTGCGGTTTTGCACGTCAATGTGTGTGTGATCAATCGACTGATATTAGCCTACGTGGAATGGTCGCATAACTGCCTTGCCATCAGGGTCAGAGTTTTCATACCAGTCTACCTTTGTGTTGTTTGCGCCCTCATCTTTAGGATTAGCCATAGAAGTGAGCGCTCAATACATATATTTTGTATATGTTCATGAGATGTTGGTGCTATGTGAGAACACTGTCTATACTAACACATAGGTTTCGTACTGACTGTGAGAATTAAATGTTCTTGTGGCTCATAGTTATTGTTTGAGGTAAAGGATGTGAATGAGAAAGTCTCTGGTTTGTGGTCAGAATAGAATGACGGGAAAAGGTCAAATAACAGACCTCTGTGGAACACGACAACATAGATCAACTGGGCTTCAGACTATTTCATTTGCAGATATAAGTGGTGTCCTCTTGTCTAAGCAGGACTTGATCCACGATAAGGCTGTATTGTGAATGCCAAATAAATGCTGGAGACAGTGAAGAAATATATAATGGTATATTATGTAAAATGATGCAGACATACAAATGAGGATGAGGACTGTAATATTTCCTGTATCCAAAGTAGAGAGAATATCATTAACTACATTCAGGAGAGTAGTGTCAGTATTGTAGCAAGGGCGAAATGCAGACCGTACATTGCTATAAAGACTCTTTGAATTCAGATGAGATACAAGTTGGGTTAAAACAACTTTTTCTGAGATCTTTTTTATAAACGTCAGATCAAAAACTGGGCGGTAGCTCTTTAATTCGTTATAGTCGATTGTTGATTTCTTCAGCAGAGGCTTTTCCGCAAATGACTATTTTGAAAATTGATGGGAATTTCCCGGATGAGAGAGAGGTATGAAAGCAATATGAGATCTTAGCACTCAAGGAGCAGTGATGCTGGAATTGGATCAAGTTACACAATTTTTATTCATTCTTCATCACGACTGTCCGTAGTAAACCATAGAGGCAGGTTCAAATGATCCTAATGATTGTCGCTGAATTCTGTATCGTAACTGTATAGTGACAACGAGTCAAATGAAATTGTGTTGTCAAGCGTATGGTTTGTACATTGTCACTGAATAAATGTACCACGATTTCCGGAAATTCTGTGGGAGAGAATGTAGCTGGAAGTGGTGTACATTTGCTCTTTGATATTAGTTTGCTATTTATCTCCAAAAGCTCTGTGCTTCCGAAAATTTCAGTCATCTTTGTACTGTAGTGGAATAATTTGGCTAAATGGACTATGTTTGTGACGTTGTTGATTAATAGAGCAATAGAATTTGCCTAATTGTTTTAACTAAGAGTTTCTGAAAATTGTTTTCAGTGCTTGCGCTGCTCATCTTCTGCTTATTTATAGTAAAATTTCATTTAGCCATTGAATATTGGTGAGTTCAGATTCCATTTCTATATTAATATCCAAAAACAGTTGATATGTTCCTGGATATTTTCACAGTTAGAACATTCACTAAAATCAGCACATGATTCAGAATTTTGTATACTCAACGTCGGATCTGTATCCGTTCTTGCAAAAAAATATATACATGGTTTTATCTTTTTATGTTCAAGGGCCTAGTTCGTTCATTCCTAACTAATGTATCACCAACTCTGTCTCCTTAAACTTACATAATATCTTTTCAGCTTCTTTAATAAATTTGATGCATTTAAATGATACATCATTTCAAGATTTGTTTCTGCCACAGTGGTTTATTTCCCCAGGAATTGGTAAATTAATGGAGACAATCATAAAGTCATTGACAGTGTTGAGATTCAATCGGATATTTAATAATTACATATAAGTGTATAAAAGGAAATTTATCTCACCAAGCAGTATTTCTTGAAATAGTTTTTAGAAGAATGTGTCGACTCATTGTAAGCCGTTTTATTTAAGGTTTTACACTCGAACTAATGTTTGCAATAATTGTGAGTGTTTTAGACCCTATTTAAAGTTTGTGCATTTCACTTTTTGGTTACTGCTGTCACCATTACATCATCACATTGTCTCTCCCTTTCACACTGAACAGCTCAGACAAACTTGGGAGTCTCCTAATAATTAAAGACAACACGACTCGTTAGTGTTAAGGACCATTGTGTTTGTTACTATAATAAATGACCAATTACGTAAGTTAAGTGTAAACATCATTTTACAAAAACATGAGAGCAACCACTTTCATAATCAAAATATACAAATGTGCAATTTTAAATTACTATGTTACAACACTGTTTTGTATATAGACCAGGTGCATTATAATGGTACTCAAATAGTCAGATAATATTAATTATAAGCCAACCGCATATTTCGCCACCGTGATCGTTAGAAATATTCAAGATAGGTTTTGATATCAGTAAAATATTATTTTTTGACCGTTGCGTATTCAATTGTTTGCCTAAATTTCTCATTAAATTGTTGCTATATGAAATCAAATTCGTATTTGCAAATAAGCATGACATAACTATAACTGCATCGCATTATAATGGTTCATGCGTTATGCAATCAAAATATATTGCTTGAATATTGATCAATATGGCTCTTGTTGCTTAGTAACTGCCTACCACTGATACCTTACATTAACACAAGAACGTGTATCGTTAATGCTAATCATCTACGAGGTGCACATAATGTGTAGTTTGAATGCCAATTCATGGGGGTTAGAGGCCATTGCGATTTTGCAGACAACATTTTAGGAAACTACGCAATATAATGAATATTTTAATCAATATGTGGACTTGCAACCGGCATTAGTTCGTTAATAGTTTCAATTGCTAAGCATATGCAAATAAGATAATACATTTATATGGAAGCTTTAACCGTTTCTATTCTGCCGTCGATGATCATTGATGCTAAATTACGAAATGAAAACTGTATAAAGATATCAATGTAAAACGTCAATTCTTAAGTATTTCGTACTGTTTCTAAACAGAATATTAAATCTGTGTTGTCACAACGATTACAATGAATAGGTATATGTCCAATAATATGCATAGTTTAGAATAATTGTCACTGTTTTTATTTAGACAGTTGAAAGAAAAGAAGAAGATAGAAATAAGGCACTTCAAGTAAAACAATTTCATTTCACTGCTTGGCCAGACAGGGGTGTACCGAGATTTGCGTCATCCTTGATTCATTTCCGGCATAAGATTCATACTACCAAACCACGACGAAACTCTGAAGGTCCAATTGTTGTTCACTGCAGGTAAAGTCCTTCAGTTCCCATTATCCATCTGTTGTTGCCTCGTTTTTAATATCCACGTGTTATACTTAGATGGATGGTCAGACTATTTATATACTACGAGCAACGATATTGTATCATCTCAACGAATGCTTTGGATTGGAAACCTTACATTTCTATAAAAACGAAGACAATTTCAAAACTTCATACATGTATCATACCTTTTAGCAATACATGGTGACTGGCTCTCTAAAGTCATCACTTGCGGAGAATCTTATGCAGACAAAAACTAAAACCAAACGCTAAAGTGTATTTTCAGCACCAATCAAAGCAATCTTAGAAGCCAAAACTAAAATGCTTAAAGCGTTACGATTATACTGCAACAAAACTATGAAATTTAATATCGCAAATGGAACATGGACAAGAGGATCAGTACCATCAGATGAATTAAAAATGTTAGGAACATACACGTTCTAAGACAGAGGAAACTTACATCCTTTCCAACGAAGATCAGCTTTATTATCGAAGTAATGTGTCCGCTGTATCCATCTGCTGCTGTGAATTCGATCGAACTCTCAACCCAATTCCTTTTTCACGACCACCATGATATCTTGATATTGGATCTGGTAAATGTATCGTTATGAATCCGTGTGGGGTAGTTTGTGCACTCAAGGCAAAGTTTCTAAATTTAATTATATCCATATCATCGTTACATCAAGTCTTGTTAATATTTGTTTGAGTATGTGTAATAAACTCCGTTAAAAACAGTAGGAATTGTACAGTTGTTTCTGATCACTCTAGATAATTGTGTATAAATGACATCAGCATTTTTATGTCTTCCACGAGAAAATATTCTAGCTGGATTTGAATGTTTATCCAGTAAATACATTATCGTACACAAATAAATGTACTTTATTAATAAATCCATCAATGTCCATTACGTTAGGGGCTTCATCAATATCAGTGATAACATTAATACTATCGATAATAATACCTTCTTTATTCTATAAACCTGTATTTTTTGTACATTCCTTTAAGTACATCGTAGCATCTCTGATCGTCTACAGATGGTGTCACTAAATATAATGTATCCCACTTGAGCCATCTCATTACGAAAATAAGTAATAATCGCCTCTTACCATTTCCAGATGGACCTATTATTATCATCTTGATATAATTTGGTAACGCGGGATAATGCTTGAATCGCTCTTGTTTTTGTTGCTGTGAAATCAATTACATCAATATTTAGAAATATAATAAATAATATGGATCTAAATTTTGTAAGATGTAGAACATCTTCCCATGCAGATAAACAAGCGACTATAACAACAAAGAAAAACAGACGCGCGATTACGAGTAAGTGTTTACAAAATGGTACAAAAAGTATAAATTAATCTCCCTTGACAAGTCAAGGGAAACAGGCGGTGATATAGCTACTTCGTTAAGAACGTTATCCAGAACACCATGGGCTAAGTATTCAGGCGAAACACGTTTCATGAGATAATTATTGTGCTCCGTTACCAGACTTGCTAATCGACTCGATAACCAAGATCAAATAAGACCCAGAGAGGATCCAATAAATGATAACGCGTGCCTCATTCATGATGTACCTTATCGAGTAACGAATTTACAACACGACCTATATTCATAACTCCAGACTCTGCGAGATGGGCTCATTTTGTGACTATTCGATACGATCACCAATGACAAATACAACTGTATGAGTAATAAATAATCCTTGAGATGAGTGGATTGGTATTGCGTATCCTAGCGTCCATGGATTTTTAACCATGCTCAACGCATCCTCGACAACAATGACATCAACCAAAAAAATATCATTTAACACAAGATAATTTGTCTAGGTCCCTCCTGGTATATCAACATCAATATTATGTCGTTGAGTATTTATTGGTCGATAACATAACTGCTGGCAATTCTGTTAATTTCTCTCGTTTTAACTGAAATAATTGTCGTTGACGTTCATCACGAATTATCTATCTCCTGACCACTATCAAATAGTTTGGTCTTCATTTATCCCAAACATCAATCATAGAAGTTAATGCAATTATTTCACGCATTATTTCGCACTGAACTTTAAGTCAAATGTAATTTAATTAATTTCTTAAATTCTATCTTCTCCCAATAATCTACAAACCTTTTAAGCCATTCATGTAAAAACAATCTAACAAAACCGTTGTGGTTGTCCTTGATCAGCACACAGTATAGTTGCGATATTCGTTAGCAATAACCAAACAAAAAGCAATTTTAACACATGTAATGAAACTTTGCATATTTGAACCTTATTTTTTTTTAAAAGTATATCTCTCAATCATTAATTAAGGAGTCCATTCATCACCCTTGTAAAATCATTGAGATTCTTAAATGAAAAACTTAGATGAATCAACATCAATATAACCAATAAATGTACCTAATCGTGTTCCGTTTGTCAAGTGAGCATTTTCTCGACATTCAAATATATCTCTCATTGCTGCATCTGCAAGCTAAAATTTATATTCAGCATCATCTAAATTTAGTCATGCATAATGTCGTTTATTATCATATTCATGGTCTTGAGCAAATGTACCGATTCTTCTTCTAGCGAAATCCTTTGCGGTTTCATCAAAATCAGTGGCGGTAAATATAATTCTTTCTGAGTACGGTATTATATAATTGCCTTCCTTACAATCTGCGGTATTTTAGTATTTTGCAATGAAGCATATATCGAAATAAATCTATTAGTGACTACGTTGTTCTGAAAAGTGCCTACCAAACCAAACATAGTATATCAGATAAAGACCTTAGCAAATTCCAATGACATAAAACGAACGAAAGCATATAAGAGTCAGGTAGGGGTCCATGTATCGATAATATTGTGATCACGTGGGTGTGATGTCTTTTAAAATATCCAGAACACTTTCCGTAACCAAGAAACACCCAGGAGAACACGCGACCATATCAACCTAGATAACGTTGCTATAATTATGCCTGTTATTCAAAAATCCACCATGCCCGTATTCACAAAAACCTTGTTCCACGTCTTCAAGAAATTCACATCTTGTTGGCTTATACGAATTTTCTCTCATGCAATGTGAGATGCAGCTGACGGAACGGTAAACACATGTATTCAGTAATTATTCCGTATTCTCTGTTGAAACGTTCTGCGCAAGATTTTTCATTTCTTCATGAAGAGATTATTTACGACACATGTCGTTGTTAGGTCGTACAAACTGATACTATGTTTCATCACCCGAACTCTTAAATAGCCTTACCTATACATGTTCGTGTTTAATTATTTTCGCGATAAAATCAAACATATCACCGCGATTTAATGTGTAGTCTTTCTTGCTAACTTGGATACACAATTAATTGTAGCTTCGGTATCCTTAACAAATTCAACCCATTCGCTTTTTGTTATGTCTTATATCCGCTAAATAATTTCCAATATTTGCATTTGTCAAATCTTCCATTACTCGTTCATCTACACAATTGAAGGATGAAACTTTCGTTGGGGCTAAATCATTAATATTAGGTTTATAATTCAGAGCACTTTGACTAGTGACGAAAGCTGCAAGATATTCCTAAGTTGGGAAAAATTCAGTTTCTTATAATATATGTAATTCCGGACTTTTCCGCAGTCACAAAAATATCGAGAGAGAATAATTGATTATTGTATGATCCGTCAGTATTATTTATAAGAGATTATCATAGTCAGACAGATTTCTTCAGTAATTCAGTTGTTGCCTCCCTTGTTACTGCCAATGCTCTTAACCAAAGGAGTTAACTTTGTTTAACGGATTTATCAATATTGTTTGCATAAAACATACTCCACAATGATGTTTATTGATTGAATGTAGAGATTGTTTCAACGACATTAAAGCAAACATTAGATCAGAGATAAATCGTATTTTTGCTGTATTTCATTTTAGTTGTCACTAGTGTTGTTCCGATTATCGATTATAATCGATCATCAGTTGGTTGAGCAAACCGATAAGATAATCGATTGTGAAACTCCATAATCGATTGTGTGTAAAGGGATACAATTTTTTAGGTGCATGCAAAGCACAAAGGTTAGAAAAACTCCCAGTCACTAAAGTTGACCTGAAATTTATTAATCCTTTCACAACTACAAATAAAAAGTCTTACGATTCATTATTAGGAACATATAGTCATTATTACATGTTCAAGTTGTTAAATTGTTGAGTTAATAAAATTTAAACACATTTTGTTGATTTGTTTAAGTTAAATTGCAACATCTTTTGTAGTGTCTATAAACAATTACAAACAAGAAAATCATGTCCTTCTATACTTTAAATTATAGACACATCACATATGAATGAAAGAATTTTGGGGGATTGTAGCAGTGTTTCAGTTACATATGACTGATCAGCCATAAAATGTTGCATTCATTTAACAAAGTTGTTGAACAAAAGTAACACAATGTATTTTTGTAATATTATTGTCAGATTAAAGTATACATGTCATTAAAATAGATTACTCCTGTATATTTATAGACATATTGAATTCTTTATCAAAGATATAACTGTGTAACAAAAATTAAAATTTGCTCTTAGTAACCGATTATAATCGATGATCAGTTGGTTAAAGGGAACCGATTATCGATTATGAATTTCTGACCGATTCCCATAACTAGTTGTCACACATACCTTAACAAATATTCATCAGACTTGGTGTTCAGTAGATATGGATACACGGATTATAACGATACAGTTACATGGACTTAGATCGCGTAGGTCTTGGTAAATGTTTTGATAAGTATAACAGCAGAGAAGGCGAGACCTCAATGAGACGTCAATATAGCAAAATAAAATGCGCGTACACATTTAGAAGCAAACAAATAACATTAAAGACAATAGCAAAACATCTACCCCGCAAGAGAGAGTCTTGGGGAGAAACTTTCGGTTAATTACAGTGTTCGGTTCAGCAATATTAACCTTATGCTATTCATTTCGTTAGGAAGCTTTTTTAATAAGCAAAGGATGGTTCGTTAAAAAGGTGGACTTGCCTGCTCTGCTGCTAGTGTCCACTCGCTTCTGATTGATTAGCTGGATTGTGCTCTAAGTTCATTTTACAATTTCACTTTACATTCAAGAGATTTAAATAACTTGTTGCAAAGCGTGCTAGCTTTCGCTCTGTTTTGCTTTTTAATTTAAAACCATACAATCGTACCACTGTGATGACTGGGTTTAAACAAAATGTAATAATAGAGTAATGCAAACAAATATTGATTTAAGTTGTTTTAAAACTTAGTTTCAAACTTGTGAGAGCTCTCTTTACAACTATAAAAGTGCTGTTTTCGACGCATAGATGCATGTTTATCTATTCACACAGTGCCGGTATTGGTAGGACAGGGACCTTCCTGGCTCTTGACTACCTTGTTGACCAGGCAGAGGAAATGGGTTACATCAACGTAGTGCACTGTGTGGAAAACCTTAGGAAACAGAGAGTCAACCTTGTGCAGACGGTCGTAAGTATGTTTACGGTCATGAAAATGCTAACACCGACGACGCAGACAATGAAGATAATGTTACTAATTGTTATGATAATGATGACCACGATAATGATGTAAGTGTTGTATAACATATATCTTACATAAGTTTGAACGCAATGTATCAAAGGTAGTATACGTTCGGAACATAACACGTTATGCAAAAGTTTAAATAGGTCTGAAAAATCATTCGAAATTATAATCGAATGATTTATTTTCTTTTTTATATTTAGGAGCAGTATATATTTGTACACGAGGCAGTTGTGGAAGCGTTGACTTGTACCACCATAGCTATATCGACTAGTGAATTCCAGGAGAACTACAGAAAATTACTTGAAAGGGACACTAAGACAGGGAAACGGAAGCTGGATGATAAATTCGAAGTACATAATTTAAGTTTATATATAAATATCCATATTTGTCTTTCTAACATGCATATTAAGAGGTTGTGTTTTAGAAACTCGCTGCGGCAACTCGCTTAGTATTTTTATGTATATAAGTAATTTTTAACTTACTCAACCCATTGTTCTTTTTGTTTTGTTCTTTTTGCCCTTAAAATCATAATTTATCACTCAGTTCCTAGGACGGGCGAACACTAATCTGTATATGCAGTGGAACCCCGCTATAACGCGCCCCGCCATAACGCAAATTCGGATATAACGCAGTCGTAGCATGGCTCCCGAAATTTCGTATATTCATTCACACATGGAGAAAAAAAAAAATTGGAGAAAAGTAAAAAAAAAACAAAACAAGAAATTAACTTCATTTTGGGCATGAGATTAGTTGTGACTTTTAAAATAATATGATCGTGGCATGGTTCCTAAAATTTGAAATTCATTTACGTGTATTTTTATCGGACCGTGAAAATATTTGTTTAACGTACGAGAAATAGTGTGTGAAACGTTATAATTTGAAGGAAGAATTCGCGTATGACTTTTAATAATAAACGATCGGAACTTAACAATTTATCCAGGTTCTTTAAGTGATTTTGGAGAAGTGATCGTGGATGAATTCTAAAATAATACGATAAATATAACGTACGAGAAATAGTGTGTACAACGCATGTCTTCTGAAATTTATCAATTTGAACAGGTTGTGGTGAAGCTCCGTATTTTACTCTAGAAGAGAAAACTGGTTTCATTAGGTTTTTGAATTGTTAAGCTGAAGACATTATCGGAAGTGTTACTTATTATGGATCCATGAGTAAAGCCAGTAAATCGTCTTTGTGATTGTTTTCCATGAATTCTGTATACAGTCGTTGCTCAAACAATAGCCGACATGGGCTTCTTATTTAACTGCAATCACCGCCAAGCAGCAGACAAAGCTGTGGTTGATACAAGAGTCGCACAATTTAATAAACATCAAAGGAAGAAAGCCGCCAACATGTATGCTGTGCTTGGCTGTGTGATCAAACAACAAACAGTTGAAAGGAAATAATATCCACTTTATTATCTGTAAATTAAAAGGGTATGAAATTGTACATCCGTTCAGCTTAATTTTGTTTTATATTAAAAGTGATTCGTAACCATTGCAGGCCTTCATTACTTAGTTATCGAGCTTTATCTGTGTACGTTGTTTGCTTATTATATAAAAAAAATATTTTACTGTTATGGAAAAGCAAGTTCAAAAACGCAAGTCGTTTTCACATGTTTCTTTTGATGTTCACAAAATCTGAAAAAAAAGTTTTTTTGCACGCTGAAATCATGCGTTGATTGTTAACTATTCTTGCAGTTGTCGCATATGATAAAATTTTTCGGTATGAAATTTGTACAGACACCGTATGTAGACCCGGGAATAGCTGCATGCAATGACCGTACGATATCAGACGGCAAGTAAATGGTTTCAATATTTTGTTCATCCTATATTTTACACGACGAATTCAGACTATTACAAAATTATTGAATATTTTAAATCTGTACGATTTTCAATGAAATTTCATCCATTATGGATGAACTGCATGCTACGACGGCACGGTAGTATACGGTGTTAATACACTTTTCATGATACAGCGATAGTCTGGTATTATCGGTCAATCTGTATTATCGTTCAAACAAATAAAAATTAGTAAATGCTTTTAATGCACAGTAATAACCTATAAATATATTAGCCATCGATTATTTTGAATATATCTTAATTAATGCATTCCAGTTAATATTCATCTGATGATAAGCCGACTTTTGATCATTGTACATGTATACACGTATATGTACTCGGAAAAAAGTTAAATATGGTAAAACCCCGCATGAACGCGACCCCGCTTTTAACGCGATACGATTTTATGGACCCCGATCATCGCGTTATAGCGGGGTTCCTCTGTAGTTTCATCCCATTGAAGTTGCAGGGAGTTGATGTTCTGGTAAACATAAAGGTATTATTCTGTATTTCACTGCCGTTATAAGTTTGAATTATATAAAGATTTGTTTAGTAAACAAGACAAAACAAAAAGGTTTACTCAGTAAATAAATGAAAATTAATTCCATTTTTGAAGTATCGGCTACCGAGAAGGTGTGAACATTTTACCTGAATCTCTTTCTAGCAAGGTTGAGTACAACTTACACAAGCCGAAAGGTACTAACTTAGCTGACACATATTTGCTCATTGTACCATTTTCATATGTATTATCTTTATCTGGTTGACATGCAAGCAACCATGTCTATTACATTATCTTACGTTCCCTCGTTAGCATAGCAGTCGACATTGCATCTCAAAAGGAGAGTCTCATGGTATCAATTGCATTGATCTGTATAAAACATAATAAGCATATCTGGCCATTATAAACCTGAAAATGTGTCTTAAATGGGTTTTGCGTACATTGGAAATATTTAATTTTATATTGTAAAATTCTTTTTGCACATGTAACATGATTATGATAATCTTAAATGAATCAAATTTCACATTGTACCAGATTTCATAGCGTAGCGCTGATCAGTAAATAATTATATTTTATGTTAGACATAGGAATGGCCATGACATTTTCGAAAATAAATAGTTTCATAAATTGTTGTTCCTCTGTATGAAGGTAGTTCTCAACATTGAATGATATCGATGTTTAAGGTCACAATGGAATGGGATACTAATGTTTCATGGGCATAGCAACCCTGCCACAGTTCTTTTAATCTTTCGAGGTAAAATATCACTCTAGGAAAGCAAGTGTCTAAAATAATTTAACGACACATTATTTGCTGTTATTTTGTTTTCGGTGGTTCTGGAATATACTTTGAATAATTACGTTTTAATATGGCAAGGAAAGCTCTAGTAGTGGTTTTAATTATGATGAAGGAATACACACATATGTACAAACACACAGATATATATGTGCAATATGATTGGAGTACAAAATAAACAGAACTATAAGATTGATAAAGACAGCCTGCGTTAAAATACACATCGGTACCAACAAACACAATAACTGCATTTAAGTCGGTGTATTTTGTACTAAAACGATCTGTACATATTGAATCACCTATGAGCTTTAATTAGCTTTTACACATAATTCAGATTTAGCTGATAAATCTTAAATTATTATTCGTACGATCTTATAAGGTGATTGATGGACATGCAATTAATATATTTTTTTATGCAGAAGCTAACCATGCACGTATCCAATCCAGGAGAAGACGTGTATGCAAACGCAAAAGACAGGGAAAATCGTGACAAGAATAGATATGACAACATTTTGCCAGGTATTGCTATAACGCCAATTATTTCTTGTGGAGAAATAAAATATATAATTCTATCATAGGTACAAAATCGTCACGTATATGTACATTTTCCGAATCTGGGAGATTGACCTAAGGAAGTACACATTTCCAAAAATACAAATAGTATGTTCTGGACTTTGTTTTGATTAGTAATTAGTACTTAATATGTACATACACCTTCTCAAACATATTAATAAATGAATTCAATAGGACCTTTTCTGCATAAATACAAAATGTTATTTATTTATAAATTTTCCTTTTCAGATAAGAACCATTGTCCGTATCTAAATGTGTACGTCAAAGGGAGAGATTCATATATCAATGCTGTTTTCCTGCCTGTAAGTTGCAAGTTTATCGCAACAAAGATTAATAATCTTATGCTTAACCAAGTTAACTAGTGTGTCATCTTTTCAATGGATACCTCATACCATCAAAAGCTCTGCGTGTGTTGTATAACTAACTATCTAATGAAAACGCATCATTCATACTACCTGTAACACACTTTACCGATTGCTAGAATGGATCAAATCCAACATATTCTCATGAATGGGAACATAGTTTTGTAATTTCAGTCGACCAATAGTATAAAATGTCTGTATTATGGTCAGTGACGTAATGCATGAATCAAGTTAAATACATTAAGAATAAACACCATCATTAGAACAATCCATGTAACTAGCATTAATAAGATTAAATCGTTCAACAAAAATCTTTTGTTTTATTGTTTTTTCGTTTTTGTTAATTATTGATGGTTTTATTGTAGATCTATAATAACTAAAATGTATTGGCGAATATATTTTATTATGGGTTGACAAAATATTTGCTCCTAAATTGCTATCGAATTATCATTTACTTTGGCTTATGTACAATAAATGGTCCTTATATAGGTACCATCGTTTCATTATCAACGGCTATATGATTAGATATTTTCAGTATCTGTATGTATATGTTAGTATAATATATATATATATATATATATATATATATATATATATATATATATATATATATATATATATATATATATATATATATATATATGTGTGTGTGTAAAGATACATTATCATACAGGCTTACAAGGAGGACAACATCTTCGTTGTCACTCAAACACCTCTGGAGAACACAATTGTGGATTTTTGGAGAATGGTGTACCAGTTAGATGTCAGTTCCATTGTCATGTTAAACACACTATCAGAAATGAAGGTAATTCTGGAATCAAACCCTCTATAGTATGATTGATTCTTTTCATGCCATTCCCTCAGTATCATTTGTCAAATAGCGATATTACAGTCATGTGATTGGTTAGCACAAATCCTCAGACTGCTTGTCAAGAGTCCAGAATATTTGTTCAGTGTGGTAAGTAATTTCAAGGCTAGTACACAGGAGAACTGAATTTCGTCATGCAACAGAACGTTTGTCACGATATACTCTGATTTGGTATTGGGAGTAATAACCAAATATTGAATGCCAACTAACTGGAATTAAAGTATTAATGAGAGCTTCACTTGTATGTATGGAGTAGATAATAGCACCCACAGTGGTATAATCATCCAAAACGGTTTGAAGCGTTTATTACTAATTTGTTTGCATCGATAAATGTATATAATGTGCTAAACTAATAATCATTTACGTCAAATCCCCAAAAGGTTAATGTAGCTGCACGTAACAGTTTAAATCTTAATTTGTGTTACATCATCGTCAACACTTCCTTCGGCGACCCAATACGTTGAGGATGCAGGGAGTAGTGCAGAGAGAAAATGTCGGACAGAACATATATAATAGTCATTACCACAATATTGATCACACAGCTCTTCCACTTCTGCCTCTGATAATCATCGACAAAGTTTTAAAGTTTCCACGAAGCCAAACTTTCTTCACGAAGAGAGACAACCAAACCTCAACATAGAAATACGTGGGATAGCTAGTTTCGTATGTCTTCTGAACCGAAATGTAACTTATTTAAAACACACTGGTATCAAAATTACCTAAGTATTCCACTCCCACATGAAATGGTTGACCTCAAGCTCAGCATACACGTTATACATAGCACCAGTATTAGTGCCGTCGGCTGACTTTACCTAGTACATTTGGAAGTTGGCTTTAAAAACAAATCCATTTACGGAAATATGTGAATGTAGCAAAGTAATTTTACACCGCTCCCCCAAGACATTCAGTTAGGCTAAGGATGATATACATAAACATCTGGATTATTTATAAAGGATAAATGTGTATTAAATGATGTATATGAATAGGGGTGATGCCTTCCATGCCTATGGGCGCATGCCATTCTTGTAGCATTTATAGAGTAGGTAATGATAATTGAAGGTTTCTTATTGAATTATAGGATTGCAATTTTGTAAGGAAAACCTATTCTGATAATGATATTACAGCGTATATTAATGTTCATGCTTGTGCATGTGTATCTACCGTGTATGTGAATGATGCTACAAATATAGAATAAATTAATACTTCAGTGCAAGAGTATAACAAGGTATTATATAAATCTTCCTCGTTTCAGTTTACGTCATACTGAACATTTGTGTTGAGGGCTGATACTAGACAACAAAGTGCCGTAAATGCGATATTAAATGATGTGCTACATCGAAAAAAAGTCAGAAAGTATATTTCGAAACACTTTGACAAAGTTTAGCAATGTCAAAAATATAGGTGAAAGAGGAACCGATTGGAATTTAGCATAATATTTATATTATTTACGTCTTATAATATAACTATATTCTGCATGTACAATTAATATTTAAGACTGGTAACACCGTGTGACTAACTGAGTTAATGCTTTGTTTTCCTGTACCTTTTCTTATAAGTTTTAAAACATTTGTTTATCGACACTTCAGGAAGAAGAGCGCTATTGGACAGAGAACGAAGACACATTAGAAATAGTGCCTTTCAGAATTACTCTTGAAAGTAAAACATCGGATGATATTTACACAAATTATACCATGCTGCTGACTTACCATGATGAGGTTAGTAAATTAAATGAAGCAATATTTTGTCATCAACGTATTAATAGTGTTCTTTTAGAAAAAAAAAATATAAATTTCTAGGTATATTTATCAAAGTCAAAATATAAATGTATATATGTTGTCAATGTTAATGTATCTATATATGCTCTACCTTTTTATTTTATTTACACAAGTGGTTCATATAAAATAGGTAAGGATGATTCAAAGAAAATTATATTTGCTATGACGGTAGTATTTGTTCTACACATCTAGTTTTGGATTCGAGATGGAATTTTGAATAGGTTTAAAGCTACTAAGAGCATGCATGTCGTTATTACATACATATCTTGATTCCTGAATTGTACTTTAATGAGGTCAATTAATTAAATGAAATGTCGCTACCAGCATTTTCCATTTACAAGTACACAATTACATTGTTTAATGGTTCATCAAACATAGAAACAAGAGCCAAAGTACCAGAGTACCAATTATGTATTGCCCTCATACTCATAACAGTTTACGATATATACAGATAAGTAAAAGGACAACAATTTATCAATATCATGTCATGTCTTACAGCTCTAAAGTTGTCCAATTATGTCCACAACAACTGAAACGTACACTAGACCCAAAGTTACTAAGTCTTTTAAAAGTAAAACTATAATCTGAACTCGGAAATACGAGTTCACAATTGGAGCTGGTTATGTTGGTGCAAAGATGCAGTTTTATTTGTTAAATGTACGTTTAATATGCGGGATAGACGGAACGATACTTCTGTATTTATGTAATTAATCCTAAACGACACAACTCTCAAATGGGAGTCTATTTTTTTGATAATGGTAACAGATTTGCTTAGTATGAATGGCGCGTGTGAAAGCACTGGCATTAGGAACTTCAACAAGCCATCACATCCATGTTCGTTTATTGGTTTCGTATCAATTATATTATGCAAATGACTGTTTGACTTAAATTCAATTCTAGTACCGGTTTTGAACCTAATCCTTTAACTGAATAACAACATATTTAATTGAGTTTTCTCGTTTACATACAATACAGTGGCATCTATGTTTTATTATAAATACAAAAAATTGGGATAGTCTGGTGTGAATGTGTTGCCTAATGTTGCTTAATGTTCATGATAATTAACCTTTCATGAGTTCGATTTCCTTTCAAATTAAATTGCTTCTTACACATGATATGTATATATATATATATATATATATATATATATATATATATATATATATATATGGATATAATTAACACCGAAGATACTTTTCGGTTGTTTTACTTATATATACATATTAATGATGTGTTTGTAAATATTACCAGCGTCGGAAGGTGCTTTTAAGCAGAGCAACATACTGGCCAGATAAGAAGAATGTTCCCGAGTCACCGACAGCTATGCTGAAGCAGATTGACTTGATACAGAGGTGGCAGAATGAAACCTGCAACAAACCTATCGTTGTTCACTGCATGTAATAATAAACAAGTGTTTTATTTTTAGACTAGCAGAAATAACCAAATTAACTGTGCTTGCATATATGTTCAAACAATTCACTAAAGCCATGCCTATCGCTTTTATTATCTTTTCGTGTTCTTGAACCGATTCGGAAAAAAATGTATAACATCATTTTATCCCCTTGTAACCAACACAATACTAACGCTAATCAGTATGTTACACATTACAGTTTATTCCCCAAACGTCAAGGGCAATTACCCACTATTTTAGAACAAAGTTATAATGCACATTAGGGGTAGGATCTGTGTCAAGTAAAACTATATCCATATATGTATGCACAGATATTGAAGTATGTAATATAAAACCATGTGTTGTACACCCAATATATATATATATATATATATATATATATATATATATATATATATATATATATGTATGTATGTATGTATGTATGTATGTATGTATGTATGTATGTATGTATGTATGTATGTATGTATGTATGTATGTATGTATGTATGTGTGTGTGTTTGTGTGTGTGTGTGTATGAGATACGTAGACTGAAGTTCATGTATTTTATACTGTGATGGATCATTAACTTGTATTGTGTGTTGCTTTATCTCCATGTATATATGTTATATATAACTATAATATTTAATTGACTTTGGTCAGTAGTTACGTAGCGCCAGCCTGCAAACATTTTGCTATTTTTTAAACAACATGTCACAAATATACATTTTATATTTGGTTTTCGACTTTACGTTAAGTTCGTTAGTACTGAAGTGAACCATGATTTTGTATTCTTGAGTATAGTACATCATGTTTGCTATTTTAAAATCCCTGATATTGTTGAAAACTAATTATGTTCGAGAAATGAACATTTGAAACTCAAAATATTCCTCCTGTTGTGTCTTGGTTTCTTTTATACGGTCGAGGTAACAATAAGTCTCATTCCCACTTTTAGATCAGTACTTGGATGAATCATACTCACTTGTGTTTCACTTAATATTTGAGAAGATTCGTGTAATTACATTATTTACTGTGAATACTAAATGCTCGATACTTTTGGACTAGAACATTATTTTATGATTGCCCTGAATTCATTGAAGGATAATTTGGATTATATTCAAGTGTCTCATCAAGACGGTACTTGAACACATTTAATACAACTGGCTAGTCAGCACGTTCAATATCAACATTTTGTTTATGTTGTTGTAAGGTTTAACGCCATTTTTCAGCACACGATGGGCTATACATTGCGAACACTATTAATGGTCGAGGAAGAACCAGGACAATATCTAGAAATATTGATTGATTGATTGATCGATTGATTTTTAACTGGGCACCAGCACGTTTAGGCCATTTAGCGCTATACAATAGAATTTATTTATACATGTTTAAAAATACTAAAATGTTTAATATCGACCAGACATATAGAAAACCATATAGTTAAACGTAAAAATGGTAAGATGTTGGTAACAGTATTATATGAAGTTTCCCAATTGATGAAAAGATGTTGCAAATAAGGGGCGGTATTTATATATTACATAAAAACGCTTTAGGTGATGGCATACACCTAGAGTGAACCATCGACTCGCGAGATGATACTGGCAAGCTTTCTCACATACTCACATTGGCTCAATCTGATAGAAATCCAGGTAGAGGTTATTACAATTCCCCAACTCTGAAACAGTAACACATGTATTTGAGCACAAGTTGCATGTACATGATATTTCCCTTAACATGGTTTTAACTTTTGTTAAGTATTAAATATTGTTCCTTTTTGTTTATCAACCATACATATAAAACTTATATGTGTTATGCATTTGAATCAGGAATGGGGCTGAACGAAGCGGTCTATTTTGTGTCGTTGCCGCCTTGTTAGAACGGACAAAGATTGAGCATGATGTTGCTGTGGAGCAAATTATCAACCGGGTGCGAAGTAGACGACCTCAAGTCATTCCAAATGTGGTAAGATGCTCAGGTTCAGTAATAACAGAACTGTTTTTTTGTATATATCTGTTAGTATTTCATCTTTAATCTAGACTCGAATGCTTTAGAATCAGAGACATATCAATTCAAATGAAAGGTTTGTTCAGTATATTGCTTCGCTTCTAATGCCAAGTAATGTTGAACTACCATTATGAAGGAAATATATTCTTTATCTAAATAATGCATTTCATCTTGTAAGACAGTAAGATTTATACTGACATTTAGCATAACCATATTACCTACAATTAGTTACAAATATACAAATGAATATGCTCTCTTCAACATGTGAGATACAACCAACCTAACGTATTCCGAAATAAGCACAAAGTCTTAAAAAAGATACAAACTCTGTCTCAGATGAATATTGTTTCAAAAAGCGTTAGGAATAACCACAAAACAACACTATTATAATGCTTTTCTAGCAATAAAACCAACACACTTGTAAATATAGCCTTATGGGGAATCTGTTGTTGTTGTTGTGGTTTAAGGGTTTAACGCCATTTTTCAGCACAAGATAGGTTATACATGGCGGCCAGTATTATTGGTTGAGGAAGAACCCGGAAAAACCCCCCGAAAGAACCACCGACCCACTAAAAGCTACTGGCAAGCTTTCACACATAACTTCATTACCTGAATGTTAGACTCGAACCCACGTAGACAGTGGTGAGATGGCAATGATCCGTAACGGATGGGGAATCTGTAATGAAGTAAGTAAAAACAGAAAGCTGAGAAGTACAGAAAACGAGCAAAAGTGAATAAAAAATATAATATCAAAATATATGCATTGATGAGTAAGAACGTGTGTTTACCTATCACTACAATCCTCGTAAAATAATAATGGATATATGATTAACTGAATAATTAATCCATGTGTTAAATGAGGTGAGCAGTATTCGAAGACTTAATTAAATGAACAAAGCTGTTACAGACTAAACCGATTTTACATTTGAACTATTCCAGGATCAGTTCAAGTTCTGCTACGATGCTGTTTCGGCGTACCTAGACCAGTTCGACACCTACTAGAATTTCAAAGGATTGTGAATGAACGGTTTGCACCTGTCCATACAAGCAACAATCTTTGCACGCAAGCATTGGCAATCTGAATCAAGTATAGTTTTATATATCTCGAGCGTATATATTAGTACAATTAAGAACACAGATTGTTCTTACACTTTTCACTCTCTGAACAGTTATCAGTTTTTTTCTGTGTACAATGAAAAAAAAATATTTCTACGGAACCGTGCCTAATATACAAATTCATATTATATCAATGTAATTACCTAGAGTGAATATGCAGAGATAACGTTTGCGATGTATCGTGTGGCCTTGAAAAATATTTTCATATTTCTATTAAACACAAGGTAATACATTATACATTTACATGTATAATCCTGTACACCTGACTAGATTTTATGCAAGATAGTACATCATACTGATACTGCTAATTTTTTTTATATAACATTATAACACACTTTACCCTTAGATATGTGTAATATAATGAATATATAGTAATAGCGTTAGAATTTTTAATTGCTCGGATGTTGTTACCTTTATTTTTTGTAAACACTGCATTTAGATAGTGACTAGTGTGTTAGCTTACATATTCAATTATATGTCTGTTTTTTTCCTGTATTTAAAAGAAACGCAAAACATCGCACCTTTTCATACAACTCGCGATGGTGAAGTATCTTGAACATGCTCGCTGACGTAAACCCTATGCTTACGGCACATCTTCATCTTATGTGATTGCTGCATTTGCACGTCAATGTGTTTGGTGTAGCTTGCTATTTCGGTTGATCGCAGTGCAGTGATGTCTGTAGGATTTTGTATATATGCTAACGTGATAGCGATTTATATATCTATTAGATAAATATTGTTTGAGAAACATTAACAGTAGCAATGTCAATATTGTAATATAAAAACTACTAAATCAATCAAAAACTCGTTATGCATCGAAGTAAATAATATGCCGCCAATAGTATCATCACTCGTTTGCCAACTGACGTACGCTGGTCACCTAGGTGTTGTGGTTTGCAATACCGAACGGATCTCAATAACAGTGACAAACGAAAGAAGCTTAGCTCAAAAGGGTAGGTGTTTTCTCGATATGTTCGTAATAAACTAAGAATGATTGTATTTACGCTTTGTGATATCCTTCTGTTCGGTCAAATTAACCTTTACGTAGAATTCATATTGAAGTAAGTGTTCAGTGCGATAATGCAAATCAGCTTATACATCGCTTCATGGATCTGTGATTGCTGGGGTGTGAATATATGGAGAACGGTATCATAATCGAGACCCGAATTAACACAATCGGATTACATTGCCTCAAATAAATTACTCACAAATTACAATAGCGATATACCCTAAATTTGAACTGTCAAGCGAGGTCTAACTTGTTTTTTCATAAACCAAAATGTAGATATATATCCGTTTTATATGACCATTGCAAATAGTAATGTTCATGTGAGGATCGTTCTTTGCTGTCATATTAAAGAAGTACCATACATTGTCTTACTTTTCAAATGTAATTACTAATTTGAAATACCCTTGTGTACTAGTAATTGTATCATCATATAAATACTCATTACACTTGCAAGTAACTTATAACTTGTACTTAAGTCAGTTATATATTTAGATTTTATTGATGTTTAATCAGATGAATTTGTGTATGAAGGATGAATCATATATATTTTCTATCACAGCTATTTGTATAATGAGTCCAATAAATAAAATGTATATTCTTGCTTCAATTTGTTTCAGTATTTGCTCTTGCACAAAGTGTACGTACTTTAACTAGATATATATATATATATATATGTATATATATATATATATATATATATATATATATATATATATATATATATATATATATATATATATATATATATATATATATATATATATATAATATAACGTATATACAAATTGTGATTAGTCTTGTCTTTGATGTAAACGATATGTCAATTTATCTACGCAT
Organism: Unio pictorum; assembly: GCA_030141615.1. Lineage (NCBI taxonomy): Eukaryota > Metazoa > Mollusca > Bivalvia > Unionida > Unionidae > Unio > Unio pictorum. Next base: position 8,515,186 of record JARLTB010000360.1, on the reverse strand, counting down.
TTGCTGCCATCAAAGCCTTTATATTTATGGACCATACAGTGATCCTTCCTATGTCGCTTATATAGTTGTAATCAAGTAGTTGTCTTGGAAACCCGTACACATCAAAACAACTAGATTCCATTCATGTTGTCAACCTCACACAGGCAGTTAATCAACCCATGCACACACATCGTTACTGTTTTGACT
>JARLTB010000360.1:8505000-8507500 GCA_030141615.1 Unio pictorum | reverse complement strand
ATAACTTTTTTGTTCACATATTGAAATAAAAATAAAGAAAGGCATTGCAACAACTGACAACATAATTTGTCGCACGTTTACTTGCTCCTTTATCTGTTGGCACCGGTAAGTTTCGATAGTCGAATGAAGTTTTCCCATGAGAGATGTCCCTGTTGGGCGTCCCGGTTCTTGCTGCACTTGAAGGTTCAGTCCGGTTTGTGTTTGAGCTACCTCTTCTTCCTTTGAGATCCCGGTTCATCTTTTCATCAGCTAGCAAGCATAGCTTGTCCTCGCCGGCTTCAAAAACAGTTACCAGAGTGTGTCGCTTGCTGGACCGGTCAATAGCAAGCAGTTCCCAAATGTTGTCATAATGTCAAGAATGTTCATAGCGCGCTTGCGAACATCTTCGAAGCGGAGACGTGTCCGTCAGATCGACCTTTTGAGATCCGACCTTGTTGATCTGTCCGTCATCCATCCGATATGCATGGCTCTGCCATCTGATGCGACGTTATAGAAGGAAGGTGACCATTTTGAAAATTCTGGGATGTTTAAGCACCTCTTTTGCTGTTACGCGATCATTGCAAGTGATCCCGAGTATGCGTCGGATACGACGCAGATGAAAGAAGCTCAGTAGTTTCTTTTGTGAGGTGTACAGAGTCAAGGTTAAACCGGCATACATGAGAGTGCTTAACTCGCTGGCAAGGTACACGGAGATAATAGTGTTCAGGGTCAGCATAATGTTTGTCCACATTCTTTTTGCTTACAGAATCATATTTGAGCACCGGGACGCCTATATATAATGTCGGATGAAAATTTAAACATTTTATTATATATGTTTCGATCTAAATCGCGATCTCGCTCGGGATTTCAAACCACTTCCCGCTAATCATATTTGCAATAATATTTCCTTGCGCATCAAATCCATGATGTATAAACGCTGCTAGTTTTTGATCCGCCGCTTGGTTTATTATACTTTCTAACACTCGCAGGCATAATTCCCGTATATGATAGTTTTAGCGCTGGTGGTTTTTCTCGTCGCCGAATCAGCGTGATTAGTTTTTCCTTAGCCGCATTAAATGCTTTACAGCAACATCACCAACTGTGCTAATACCTTTATCACGAATAAGATCAATAGCTTTCATCGATAGTTCTTTTGCGAGTGGTGCTATTTTCGGAGTCATTCTTGCAATTAATCCTTGAACAACATCACCGAGACCATCTGCATAATACACTGTATAAACGGGCAATCGCGAATTTATTATATACATCATAGTTGGCTTGGTGTGATTACGATGCATGATCATTTTATTTCAATGTTATTTATTGAATCGCTGTTATAATCATCAACGAGTTCATCGATAAAATCTCGATATACACTGATATCTATGATACCACCTTGCAATAAACGCTTACAGATATTAGCGTTTTGATTCATTACTTCCGTGAGTTAGTTCTAGCTCGTTTACTCCCTATAAGAAATTATAATCGTGTTATATCGGAGAGAATATTATTAGGACAAGTAACAAAACTTCTACAGTGAGTTCCACTTGGAGAAAATTCCTTACCATTATAACCAGTTGCACCTTGCACATCATCATATTCTTCTTCAGGTACCAGCCGTAATCTTTCTAAAATAACACCCACATCTTTTATTTTTCTTATTGAAGTGGAGAAAGCTCTTACATGGAGGTTTTTTTTTTCTTTTTTTTTTTTGCTGTTTTCGCTGTTTTTGTTTTACTATTTCTTGCTGTTTTAGTTCTTCATATTGATCATATACTTTACTTATCGTATCGAGATATCTTATATAAGATACACTTTTTGTTTCGATTCGACTTGTTTCAGTTTTAATTTTATAAAATACATCCGCCCACTGCTGTATATTTCTAAAATATCCCTAATATTTTGGTTTCAACATTTTCCATTTATTTTCATAAGTCGTAACAGCAAGAGCTGGAAGTTCTTTTGGATCACCTTTATCGATTACTGTTACAGCCTCCTCAGTATATTTATCAGGTTTATCAAGTTCAGGAAAATAACACTGTTTTACTTCTCCACCTTCTTTCCCATATATTACCTCCTTAGTGGTTGTTGTAACGGTTTTGAATAATTGCTCAGCAACTATAGCAAAATCAACTTGAGATTTCTGTCGCTGTTGAAATTTTTGTCTGACAGAATCTCTCACGGGGTCACATTTCTCTATTGCCTTTAATCGCTCTCGAGTTAATCTAGTTGTTAACTATTCCCCTACCATTACTGTTATATGATATGATTTACGTCAGAGGCTATTTAACTTTCCGACGGTTTCGCAACAGTCGTGGTGGTACAAATAGAAACCTTGTATGAAACCCAAAGTGACATTTATGTGGGTTTCTTTTGTCTGAAAACTTGTAAGGTTAACCCTTCCCATATTCCAATGGTGTTCGGAATTAATGAAGACATTGAATGTACTGATGTATCAAATATGGAACGTGGCAATGTGACAACAGTCTTGATGTATGACAATCGTATAATCCATATAATC